>PVKC010006482.1:0-31055 GCA_004027635.1 Crocidura indochinensis
TGTTGGAGATGAGAGCTCAGACCCAAAGTTTAGTCTCAGGGTGTTTAGTCTCACTTACTAAATGTTTCTTTAGTTGATGGGGATCAGTGTAGATTGATTTAAACTAACTTCTTTTTTTTTTTGAACTTTTTCTTTATTTAAACATCTTAATTACAAAGATGATTGTGATTAGGTTTCAGTCATGTAAAGAACACCCCCTTCACCAATGCAACATTCCCACACCAATGTCCCAAGTCTCCCTCCCTCCCACCCCACCCCCACCTGTACTCTAGACAGGCTTTCCAGTTCCCTCATTCATTCACATCATTATGGTAGTTCTCGGTGTAGTTATTTCTGTAACTGCACTCACCACTCTTTGTGGTGAGCTTCATGAAGTGAACTGGAAGTTCCAGCTCTCCTCTCATTGTCTCTGAGGATTGTTGCAAAATGACTTTTATTTTTCTTAAAACCCATAGATGAGTGAGACTATTATGCGTCTCTCTCTAGAGTCTAGAGACTCAGAATTTTTCCACTCAAGCGGGAAATTCTTCTGATAGCTAGAAAAAGTTCAGAATAAATGCTCAGAAATGGTCATAAAGATGCCAACTCTGGGTCCAAGTGATAGTACAATAAGCAGGGTGACTACTTTGCATATGACTGGCCTGGGGTCCGTTCCTGGCACCTCCATATGATCCCCTGTCCCTTTAAAAAGCAAAATGATTTCTAAGTGCAGAGGCAAGGATAAACCATGAAAACTGCCACGTTTGGCTTTAAAACCCAAAACCAACCCAACAAAAGAAAAGGAATGCCAGCTTCATTGGAGTAAGAACTAGAATTCAATTTTTGAGATAATTCTTAGAGATTGCATTTTAGAGAAGTTGTCAATCGCTCCGAAATGCAATCTACCTATATTTATTAGTGATTGACAATAGAACTAATATCAATACCTTAGGTGCACAGTTCTGCGGCACATCTCCCACTAGCAGAGTTAAGATGGTTTTCAACCAGCTCTATGGCCCTTCCTGCCCACCTCCTACTCTCTGCTTGGCAGATGGTCCTGTTGGCAGAACCTCAGTATTTATTTACTTTGGCCGTTGGCTATTCTTTGCTTTTATTTCTTTTTATCCCATAGATGAGTAAGTTAATTTAGTATTTGTTCTTCTTCTAACTCACTGTTGAACACTACAGTTTCAAGTTACCTATTTTTAAAAAGGGACAGAGATTTAATGACTCTAATCCCAAAGTTCGATCATAGTAAGTGCTCTAGAATTGTCAGCTGTTGTGAAGATGAAGGTGTGCACAGTCAGACTATACAGTACATGCAATTTCAAGGCAAGAGTTGCAATGATTAAAATGATGAGCACTAAACAATGTTGCCTTTGGAGGGGGGCTCACTGTTTCCTTTGATAAGTGCTTATAAGACAAGAAACTTGCCTTGTGCTATACAGTACATTAAAAATATTGACTATTTCTTTCCAAAAATCTGTCATGGGTAATGCTTATACGAGTTGTGGTACACACACAATGGAATACTATGCAACTATAAGTAAAGATGGTATCCTTCAGTTTGCTGTAATTTGAATGGGCATCATGCTAAGCAGTTAATCAGAGAAAGGACAAACACCATGTGACTTTCTCATGTGATACATATAGAATCAGGGTAAGAATCAGGGAGGGATCAAGGAGTCCAGCCTTTGGCTCTCAATTTAAGAATTGAGACCACCAAGTAAAAGGGGAAGGAATAATTAGGCATATTGAAGGTGACAGCTGGACATTTACTGAAGGTCATTGGATACTTTGGGTGAATAATGAGATAACTGTGTACACTAAGACTATAAATGTCAACAATATTGTAAGCAAGTGGCCTAAATCTTAATAATTAAATATTTCTTAATGATGAGTTTGAGGAAGAAATGACAAGGGGTGGAATGATCTGGCAGTTGGTGATGATTGTGGAGTAGAAACTGCAGCTGTTTTCTGGAACACGTATTAGCTGCATTATAATCAGGGTAGCTATATATGGAAAGAAAACTGTCATTAGACCATGGAAATAGAATAGGCTTGTCCAAGCAGAATCCTGTTTCAATCCCTGTTGGGGTGGTCCTGGTTATCCCTGAGTCCTGTCACGTATGGTCCTGGTGGTCCCAGCACTGCAGGGCCCAAGTTGCACCATGTCATGGTCTCTACGTACTGATCGATCCCACTTGTTTTTACCAACTCTCTTCTGAATGGCTCCTAGGCCTACTGAGAAATTGTTGGGAATCTACCCCTATCCCTACCCAATTCCTATAATCTTCCATATTACTATCTGGCATGGATAACATTTTACTTTCTCTTCTCTTGTGATGGTGTCTGTGGATCCATTACCTGGTTTTTATGCTCTGGGGATTGTGCTTTTGTGACACTTAGATTCATACTCAGTATGTGATATGTTCGAGTGAAAATATATGCTACTGCCTGCATTTCCTGGCATCAACACCCGAGACACATCTCTGAGCCTTACCAGACAAGGTTTTGGTGGTTTGTGAGGACTGATGATTGTGTCTCTCATGCTAAGACAGGAGAAGTTACGCCTAGTTTAAAGTATCTAAATGAGGACGCTTTTATCTTCTGATTCTCAACTTCCCAAATGAAGGATGACGATGATTCTTTGGTTTTCTAAAGCCTAAACCAAGAAAGAGTAATTGCACACACATCCTGGTGGACTATTCCTGCCATAATCTAGTTTGAGAGGCAAGTAAAGACTTGATGTGATGAATTCATGCAGGACCTGTCTGCTGGACCATGCGAGCAACTTTTCTCGCAACTACTTGGTGATACATGTAGTTTCCTGTTCCCCAATCAATAGTAAACTAAGAGTTCAGTGATGAGTTCATTTCTGATCAATCCTACAGACATGCACTGCATGACAATGCCAAATTCACAAATATTCTGAGAAAGTATCTTTGCTTGAATAGAGTGGCAGAGACCACAGACTTCAGTCATTGCATATGAGATGACAAAGTTATCAAGGTTGATTCTTTATGTTGCTGGAATTATGCACAGCTGATTTCTAAGAGTAATCTGATCAAAGTGTTTAGAGTGATGACGAGAGGATCTTTAAAAGAGAGTTCTAGTGTTTAGACATTTGAAAGATAGTTGGCTAGCACACTGAAGTCTTCCTCTGAATACTGCCCTGGACCACCCATTTTCTCTATATCAATTCATTAGTGTGATATTTCACAACCCCTTTATGACCTTTTGTCTTTTCTGTACTCCACATCTAAGAAATTGGTGTGATCCCCAAATCCCAAAGTGTCATCCCCATTTATATGATTTTTTACCTGCCTCTTCCATAGATAACCCTAGATACCCACAGGGGAAGCACATGGATGCAATTGATAAAATGTTTGATTTGAGTACTAAAATGTGTTCATAAATAAAGACTAAAAGACTTTTAATTTCTAAATTAAATAAATAACCACCCATTCCTACTAACCAGTGGTTCTATTTTTTTTCCTAAAATATGGACTAACTTCTTAAGAAAATAACAGCCAATGTCTAGTTTATTTTCAGTTCTCTGAAAAATAGTCACTTTATTTGAGTTGGTTAAGTGAACCAGTCATCAAAGCACACAGGGCCTCAGCTTATGACCCAACTTATTGTCTAGGTGTGCGTGTTTATTTTCCAAACTGCATCAGAGGAAATATCACAGACATAACTGTTATGAACAGTTCCACAAGAAGGATAATGCCGAACTGTTAACGCCTGATAGTGAATGAGTTTATAGAAGTTCAGGCCCTGCTTGGACCCTCAAGATATTGCCCTGGTCTGAATTTCGCACCTTTCTCAGTGTTCATTCATGTTGCATTTCCGGTATGTGTGAAAATCATATAACCTCTTCCTGTTGACATCTGATATATAGTAGGTTCTTTTCTGGGGTCAATACATGCCTATAAAAGTCTATACAGTGTCTAAAAAAAGGAAATAAAAAGGAAGAAAGAGAAATAGAGAGAGAGAGAGGAGGGAGAAAAACATACTGGTAGCAGAAAATGTGCACTGGTGAAACCAATCATAGACAACTTTGTAATTGCCAAAAAAAAACCCAAATTCAACATTATTATTAACAACATATATACCATTACTATAATAATGGTATATAAAGTAATTTATTATAAAATTAAAACATAAGCTACTATAGATCTCCATCAATTTTCTCCCAAGCCTCTGTGGCAGTTCCATCTCCTTGATAACTTGAGGAGGAGAAATTGGGCAGAGTGCTTTGTTGAATTTGCAATCATTACATGGCTTTGGGCTGTCTAAATTTCTCCATGGAGGAATGACTTTATTCAATAGAAAAAGGATTTCATTGTTCTTGTTCATCACATATAGGCCAGAAGTGTTCTTTCTTCCCCTCCCCTTTCTAAAACCATGGCATTACCTTGTTGGTAATTATTTCTTTTAATCTCAGTGGTAGTCATTAAAAGAAAAAAAAAAACTAACTGCTCTCTCCTACTCTCTTTGTAACTGTTCTATTAGATTCTGATCACTTCTCCACTTAATCCGGGCTGTTTGAAAAGTCACTTCAAACAGTCTCCTATGAAGGGCTGGGTGGTTGAGAAAGGAGGGGCCCAATGGATGGGACAGATTTTATGATAACTAAAATTCCCTCCCCCCCACATTTTATCATTTTATTCTTTCTCTTCCTCACTCATCTAAAGAAGGCTTGATCAGTAATAGAGTTAATGAAAGGTTGTCAATGCAAATGTCTCTAGACTTAATATTTTGTGTTTAGAGGTTACTCCTGACTCTGTGATCAGAAAATACTCCTGGCAGCCTCGGGGATTATGTGGGATGCAGAGGATTGAGATTGGGTTGACCACTTGCAAAGAAAAAGCCCTACCCACTGTGCAATTGCTCCAGTCCCACCTAAAGTTAATATTGAAGCATACAACTCATGGTTTGCTGAACTATTTCTCTTCATCTTCAGATCTCCAAGGGTTTTCTCTCTTCTCTCATGGTTCCCTGAGTACAAGCCATGTAGAAGGAGATTCCTCTGAGTTAATCTGAACTGCCCTGAGATGTGTATGAGTGTGTGTACTGTTGGTTTGATTGTGGACAGAATCACTTCTGCAAGTGATCAGGATCCAAAGATAGGAGACTCAGTCCTATTTCTCTCCTCCTTTTCTCTTTGTTCCTCCTTTTCCTGATATTAGCTTGACTATGCAGACACTTCTGGGCCCCATATCATTTTATAGAACCAACAATTCTGGTGCCATCTTCCTTTGTGAGTCTCTCTCCTGCAAAGATGAAGAGAAGCAGCCTACCGTGGGTTATTTAGTAGCTCTTGATGACTCTTGACCCCAAATATCTGCTCCCCTACCTGTAATCTTTGGGTATGACGATTCTTTTTCTCTAGCTTGCTCTTGATACTCAGGTGTTGCTCAGACAGTGAACATCTCTACTCTAGGATATATGTATGCACATGTGTGCATGTGTGTGCAATGCAGGGAATGAGACTCTGAGTCTCTCACATGCAAGATTCATACTTTATTGCTGATTCCAAACTATTTTTTATTTTAATTGGTGAAGGTGAAATTCGTCTTTATTAATGAGTATTATGTTGTAGCATATTTTGAAAACATAAAATTGTACCCCCCAAACACATACTGTCATGTAAAATGTTACCATGATAAAAGCAATAGTCATAACATTAAAACAACAACTCCAATATATATATATTGGATTATGCCTAGTTACTAAGACATAATACTCCACAGGGAAAATTTTGATTTTTCAAAGGCAATTAGACACATTTGGTCACAGATTATGTGCCATGATGGTTTGAGAATTTAGGAGACATGATTCCTGTCCAAAGTTTGCAGAAATGCCATTGATGATTATAGTGAGGTCTGAAAATGGTTCACTTTTTCTCTTCCCTTGACATTGGTTTCTGCTTATAACAACCGGGAAAATTGAGACAGCATTGTTGTGTTTGTTCTTTGAACTGCAACTGTTTATTAAAACCAGAAGAGTATTCACCAAGTCTCTTAAATTCTGGAGTGTCTTGGACTCTACAAACTGCCTACAAATGGCTACAGTTCTTTCCTACACACTGCAGAAAATGGACTTTTAACCACCCAAATGCATGATCTTCATATCTCTTCATGAGGGACAATAATCCACCTAACAAATAACAGTGGTTGATTTCATGCATCAATTTCCACCAAAGCCAGCCTGCATGAGGAGCATCCTAATGGGGCAAATCATGCCATGAACACACATCCTTAATTTATTGAAACTAATTATGAAATCATGGGACCACATATACTGTATGATGTAGAAATAATTTATAAACATTAATTGCAGCAAAGAGAGGAGCCATTTGCTTGCAAGAGCCCATCAGCAAGCTGTCCTTCCTGTTCCATCAGCAAGCAAAGCCGAGAGCAAATAACAGATGGGACTGTCCCTTGGTGGTGGCACTGAGCCTCATGAAAGAGCCCAATCTTCCACCAGTGTGAGATGATTTGAAATGTAGAAGATCAGAAGCTGATAGTGTGGGGGCTAGAATGAATGGCTGCTGTTTCTGGAACAGCATGTGCTTCTAGAATATTTCTGGGGTGGCCTTAGCCTTAGCAGTGGGGCTCAGTAGCTTGATGGGCTGTTTTTACAAACTGGATCTGGAAGGTCCAAAGACCTAGGTGAATCTTAAAGCAGGATTTGGACTCTGAATGACAGCTTCATTTCTAGTGCCTTGGACAAGCTGCCAAAGACACCGGCAGACACAGAGTCTGCCTCTGACACAAAGAAGCTGTATTCATTTACCATCTGCCACAATCATTCCCTCTTCTTGAAATATTTTATTCTACTTATCATAAATGTGAGGAGATACTTGTGTGTGTCTGTCTAGGATTTTCTTCATGTATATTTTTTGTTTGGGATTTTGGGTCACACTGGTGGTGCTCAGGGGGTACTCCTGGCTCTGTATTTAGGAATCACTCTTGATGGGCTAAGGGGACCATACTGGGGATCGAATACTGGGGATCAATACTAGGGATTGAATCTGGGTTGACTACATGCAGGGCAAACATCCTACCCACTGTAGCATGTAGAAGTCCCTTCTTCATGTATTTGTATAACCACAGTGACGTCAGTAACTAGGATGAGGGAGACAAGATCTAGGTTCTACTTAAAATTTCTCTTGCTGGTAGACTCAATCAGTTCCACACCAGCAACTATCATGAATCGGCTTTGTAGGGAGTAATGTAGGAAGACATTCAAATTCCACCAGTTAGTCATTAATTCACATCTATGTCACCATCACTGTTCACACCAGCTTTTAAATATGTGTGAGCACCGCAACTGAGAATATGAACCCCAGAGAACATGTGTGTGTTTACATCTCAGCCGCAATGTGAGAGCCTCAGCTAGAACCCCAAAACACGTGCATACAGAAAAGCCAAGTAGGCGAAACCTCTTGGTGATCATATCACCACCAACAGAGGAAAGAGAGGAGGCAAAATGTTTTCCAGATAGTTTCCCAACTCAGCCTCATTCCTTCAGCCATCAACAACAAATTTGGGACTAAAATGCTGGCAGTCTGTGAATCCCCACAAGACTTTTTTTTGGTAGTGTTTCCTTTTGATGTCCACCTCCCTTGTATCTTTTCCTACTTCATCAGCCTTGTTCTACCAGTTACACGTAATTCCATGAGTTATTATCTTAACCATAAATTATTTTCATCCCTCCGTTGCACCATACTTGGTTTATGTATCTTTACCTACTTCATCAGCCTTGTTCTAAAAGTTACATGTAATTCCATGAGTTATTATCTTAACCATAAATTATTTTCATCCCTCTGTTGCACCATACTTGGTTTATGTTCCTCTGAGTTCCAGATCTCACACTGTAACAAAGGACCTACAGGCAAGGGTCACACAGAAAAGGGTCTCTGGGAGGGAGGGGTTCAAAGTCAAGCTGATGTATAATCTGGGGCTCACATCAAGGCAGTTCCTTTCAACTTTCATTCTTCCAGATGGACTCTAGCAGGTGATTGAACATGGGGAATAAAACCTAATTAAAATCAGTCTCTGGTATCAGGAATGTAAGCCTCCCATGGAATAAATTGTCTTTTCAAAGTCAAGGTGCCACTGACTTGAAACAGGTAAAATGAAAGACTGAATCAGAAATGATCTGAGAGTATTGAACTGACAACGCCAACCAATATAATTTAAATTTCCACTTCTTAGTGATGCTCAAGACAGAATCATGGACACTCTTAAAATCCTACTCATGTCTCTCCCTTCTCTAAATATCTTCCATGTACATGAACATAAGACTTAGAGTATGGTTGACTGGCTAAACTGTAACCACAAGAAACTTTGGAGACTAGGTAGTCATTTGATGTGGAAGGAAGGAGCTTATGCCCTTAAGCACTTTAGAGTCACTAGATCAAGCTCTAGTACTTCTAATCCTGGGCATTCTCGGATCAGGCCTAACTACAGGCATCCGAGCAATCATCATTCTGTACTCTTTTATTTATTTATTTTTTATTTTTTTTCATCCTGTACTCTTTCATATTTTTGATGATGCTATCATTTTCAGGGACCACCCACAGATGAAAAATTGCAATGGATTACATAATTTTATCACTCAGATGGCGACAACTCCAGATACTCAGAGCCTCCTAACATAATAGCCCTATTCGAAGTGCAGGGGCCCACAAGAGATTGTACCAATTGCTTCAAAGATCTAGTTATGTTCTCAGATAATAGCCACAAGGCCAGACCACCCAGGGAGACACTCAGATAAAAATTCAATTTATAGTATAAAGTACAATTTGCTGTTCAGATCAACAGACCATAGTAGTTTTCTAGGCAACTTGGAGTATTTCCAATGTCTCAGAACTCCCATTGTCTGTCTTCCCCAGGGCTTGCTTCTCTGTGTTTTCTGACCAGAGGGACCTTATGATTCCTTTGCATTCTTTTCACCTAAAATTCCTGGCATGAACTGTCTCTGCTGGCAGATGCCAAGAGATATTCATATCTGTGTGACTAAAATGAGAAGAGCAGGCATTCATTTTTCTCACAAAATCAAAATGGTACCTGAAAATGTTTATGTGGGGTTTGAACCTCCATTCACCTCCTCTACAGAGCACATTCCCCTATTCTTGAAGTAGGTTAAGGTCACTGGAGGCCAGAGAGAAGGGACATCAGGTTAGGCACTGGCTTTATCTGCAACCAAGACTAGTTCAATCCTTGACAACACATATGATCCTCTGAGCACTGCCCAGAAGGGATATCCATGTGCAGAGTTGGGAGGAAGACCTGGATACTTATGGAGTGAGAAATGGTAGATGGATGAATGAGAGTAATTGGCCTGGGAAGTTGGGTGTGTGTCTTGTTTCCACAGAGCATATATACAGGCTGTGTATATGGAGATGGATGAGAAAGAAATCAGGCTCATCCTTGCATGAAGGACTCACATTCAGGAGGGAATGTCAGGAATAGGAAATGCCAGTATCTTGAGGGGGCAGGATGTAATCTCTTTGATAAGATAGATGTGGGGGTCATTGGTACATAAAAGAGGAGGCCTGAGCATTGGGGGAAAATACTTAGTGAGAAGATACTCTCCCTTCCACTTTGAAGCTGGTCAAGTGTCTGAGTCCATAAGAGCAGCAATAATCCTAAAACTTGACTGTTCACTAGCTTAGAAGCCCCCAAATCTTCTTGGTCTCCGATCTCTCACCTGTTCCTCCCAGAAGAGCTACAGGAAAGGAAAAGTCATAGATCCCAACACAGATTAGTCTGGACCTGCATTTCTCAGCAGAGGGCAGCAGGCCTATGCCCTCTAAGCATTCCAAGGAGATAACAGGTGAAAATTGTATGAGTAAGGGATTACAAAGTCAGATTAGGGGGCAACCAACAGAAGAGGGAGGCACAGGAAGGAAACAAGTGGAAAGGGCCCCCAGCCTGAAGTGGTTGAAAAACAATGTTCTAGTCTGTCCTGGCTCTGATTAGGGGACTTTCAGGAAATTCTATCATTGGATTCCGGAGTAAAGTGTTGATCGTTTTTGAAACACTCTGATTTCCTTTCTCTTCAGTGCCTTTTCCAGGGCTTAGCAAGCTCTGTCTTATGTTTAATTCAGGACTAGCAGTGGCAGATGTAAAGCTGTTCCATGAAAATTTCCTACTCGTCTGAGAAAAATTTATTGCCTGGATCATGTCATGGTACTGTTATAGATATTGATATATATAAATATCTTATTACAAATAATGCTTTATATTTTGCCTGGAAAATATTGCCTCTTTTTTTTTTTTAACCAGGCTGTCTACATAATAAAAAGCTTGAAAACTATTTATTAATTATTTATTTTGAAATCAGAACATTAATCAAGTTCTGGAACTGGACATAGATACTTGTATTTTTCTCACCGTGTGTTCCATGGTGCTGGTGTGACTTTAATAAATGCTTCTGTTTCTTCTACATATTGTTTCCCTTTTGAAATGTGATTCAATCTCTGCA
This sequence comes from Crocidura indochinensis, assembly GCA_004027635.1. NCBI lineage: Eukaryota > Metazoa > Chordata > Mammalia > Eulipotyphla > Soricidae > Crocidura > Crocidura indochinensis. The sequence goes on from PVKC010006482.1 coordinate 10,483, forward strand.
AAAACACAGACAAAATACATATAAATAGCTAACATAGTTTTTTGTGTGTGTGTGAAAAAAGGACAAAAATATGAGCACAATTTCTTTAATTATCTGATTTAAATTCATCAATTAACGGCATTTCCCCTACAAGCGCCATTTGTTTCCCCTTTCTGGATGCAAAGATGCAATTCCTACTTATGAACACTGGGGGGCAGCATAGCGCAAAGTTAGCGTGTCGCTGGACCGGCGGGACTGTAAGTAGATCCTGGATCTTCTGTCCATCATTCCCTCTCGCCCATCCCTTTCTTCTTCCTCTTTTCCCGGGGCCCTTTTAGGGGTTAAAACTTTTGTTCCAACGGTGCCAGAAGCTTAACAAGCAGCAAACCCAAATCAAAGCTGTCATCGTGCTCCTTCCACACCCTCTCCTGTCCCCTCCCGCCCCGTTGCTGTCCCTCCAAGAGGACAAATCAGGGGGTTGGTGGTCATGTACAGGGCACCCAGCAAACTTACTCCTGAGCAGCACAGCCTTTTCCTGCTCCTCTATTCGAGTACCTGAGCAACCAAATTAAACAGGTTAATGGGGCCGCAGCCTTTCTGCCCCATCCCTCCAGCCCTGCAGCTCTAGTAAATTTGCCACCTGTTTATTTCCACAAAAATTCAATTGTTGCAACAGCATTTTGCTTCTGCTTTGAGCTCTAGGCTTGGGTGGTCCCAAACTCAGAGCAGCAGGTAAGCAGCCCCGGGCTCTGGGGCTCTGGGTGGCCTGAACCTGGACTGTGTGAGACAAAGGAAAGAGATTTTTAAGTATTGGATGAAAAAAAATTGCATATGTAATTAGAGCAAAGGGTGCTTGAAGGCTGCATGACCCAGAATGCATCTCACCCTGGTCCCAGGAAACCAATATCAGTAGCTCCTATGACTTAGAACCTAGAATCTTATGACTTGTTGTTTGTTTATTTTTTATTTATTTTTTTCCTATTGTTTTTTAAAAATATTTTTATTTAAACACCTTGATTAGAAACATGATTGTGGTTGGGTTTCAGTCATGTAAAGAACACCCCCCATCACCAGTGCAACATTCCCATCATCAATGTCCCAAATCTTCCTCCTTCCCACCCCAGCCCCACCTGTGCTCTAGACAGGCTTTCAACTTCCCTCATTCATTCACATTGTTATAGTTCTCAATGTAGTATTTCTCTAACTGCACTCACCACTCTTTGTGGTGAGCTTCATGTAGTGGGCTGAAACTCCTAGCCCTCCTCTCTTTTGTCTCTGAAAATAATTGCAAGAATGTCTTTTATTTTTTTTTTAAACCCATAGATGAGTGAGACTATTCTGCGGCTATCTCTCTCCCTCTGACTTATTTCACTCAGCATATGCTTGGTTTTAATTTAATTTAATTTAATTTAATTTATTTATTTTTAGCAGACTGAGAGGACAAAAATCCGTACTCCCCAAAACGAAAGAAAGGAGGTTTCCTGCCCGCCTTTGCAATGAATTATTTTTATTTAAACACTGTGGTTACAAGGTTGTTCATAAAACAGTTGTTTTTTTCTTTTCTCAGATAAAGTTGTTCATGATTGAGTTAGCCATCCAATGCACAACAACCTTCACCAGTGCACATTTTCCACCCCCAATGCCAACAGTTTTTTTCTCATCCTCCCCTGATGCCCTTTTTCCTTCCACCCACCCTCCCTCTCAATAACAGTAGTGCAAACGACAGGTCAAAAAAGAAAAGAGAGAGAAAAAAGAGAGAGACAGAGAGAGACAGACAAACAGAGATAGAAGTAGAATGCTTGCTCCTGAAGTGGGAGAGGAGTGTCTTTAAATTTCAGGCCACATTTGCCAGTGCTTAGGGCTTTCTCCTGGCTCTCTGCTCTGGGATCACTCTTTGCAGAGCTCTAGGAAATGTGAGCACACCCTATGAGGTGGCAAGGAGTGAATTATGGTCAGGGGCATTGCTCTGGTGCTGACATTGCCTTCATGGCTATCCTAGTTGCTTCTATGCTCATGTCTGTACTTCTGTGCACTCAGTTATTCCAGTTAGACTCTCTACTACCAAGTGCCCAGATCCACCACAGCTGACTCTGACCCCTGTAGGCCTGTCTCTCCACTGTCCTTTCATAGTGTCCTTAGCCTAAGTCCTAGGGTTTGTTATCACTGGAGCCACTGGCCACTCTCTCACCTTGTGCTTTGTTTAGCTACCCTGAGAGAGACACCATGGATTTGTTCATATCCCTCCACCTTATTTTCCTTACCTTGGCCAATGCTGACACTATCCATGTTAGAGGGAGAGGCAAAAGTTCATTTTGCCCAGAGGCAACTAGGATTTCATTGCACATTTAGACCATGGTTTCTTCATTTATCTTTCACTCAGTGTTTTCCCATCTTGGTTGTGGGACACAATTTGGTCATGGATACATGTATGGAAGCATCTTTTTGATTTAATAATGGCTTTGTGTTCTTGGAATAGAAGCCAGGGAGTGTAATCACTAGTTGGGCCCCATGAGATACCTATGTTTAATTTTTTGAGATATCTTTGTACCATGTTCCAAGGATACTGCACCAGATACCATTATTTCCACTGTGGATGGAGGTTTTACCCATTTTTCTCTGTCAGAATCAGCGAAATTCCCCAGTTTCTGGCTAGAGAAATGTCACAGTTTCCCAGTGACAAAGCCGCACTCTTCCTCAGCAAGGATGGATGGTGCCCTGAGGGTTGATGTTTCTCTTTCCTCCTCGAGAAATTCTTTCCCCTTTTTATAGACAAAGGAGACCACTACCAGCCTGAAAATGCTGACTGTTCTCAGATCAGCTTCTTTTCATCAGCATTCTTTCCCTTCCCTCAGCAGCTCACCCACTGAAATACAAAGGACTGAATCCTGCATCTAGCACTTTCTGGCATGATCTAATAGCTAAGGGGAATTGAGAGATTGACTTTCTACAAATCCCTTTATTGGTCTTTTTTTAATAAACTTTTTATTTTAGTAAATGTATAAATAGTTTTAAGAGCAAATTAGACTTAAACTGATCAATCATGAAATGAATCAAGTTCTAAGAGCATTCAGGATAAAACAATGTTTAGGTATTTGTGGATTGTAGCCAACTGCAAAAAGTCCTTATCCAGAAAGCCAGAGACTGAGGGACTCTAGGAAAAGAAAAACAGAGAGTGCATAAGAGAAGAGGGACCCAGCTTGCTCCCAGCCTAGGGCTTCATTTATTTGTACAACTCTCTTTTTGTAGACTTTATATATTTTGTTTGTCATTTTAATTTTGTTGTGGGAGCCACACCTGAATGTGTAAAGGGGTTACTCCTGGCTCTGTGCTCAGAAATTAATCCTGACAGTGCTAAGGGTACCATATGGGATATGGGGGATTGAACCTAGGTAAGCCACATACAAGGCAAATGCCTCCTGCTATTCTATCACTCTAGTCTCGAGTAAAGGTGCTTCTTTTATTGTTCTAGGGAATATCACATGTTTAGAATAGTTTTTACACTGATGACTTACACCTACTTCCACTACCCATCTCTGGTTCCAGGAAACCCTACCCTTTGCTCAAGTCCTATATCATATATAGTCTATCACCACCTCTCTCTCTCTCTCTCTCTCTCTCTCTCTCTGTCTGTCTGCCTCTCTCTCTTTCTCTCTCTCTGCCACAAGGAGTGAGAATATCTGGCTTTGTCTTTTTTTCTCTCTCTGACTGACTTCCCCTGCTATCTCATCTGTGTTGCACCAATAGCAAGATTTTATTTTTTCCTACAGCTGTGTCATATTTCTTTGTAGGTATATAGAGTTTTTGATTCATCTACCCTCTAGCTGGTTTGTTTTCATATATAACTAAGATACTTAGAGCATTGCAGTGCACATAGGTTCCATACACCTTTTTTTTTGAACTAATATTTTTATACTTGAAGGGCAGATACCAAGAAGTGGTAAGGGTAGGATCTATGGAAGATTGCTTCTTGTTTCTTTAAGAAGGCTCAAGAGGCAGAGTCAATGAGACTCCAAATCTAATGGGTCCCAATCAAACCCTGAGCGGCACTGGCTGACAGATAGTCTGATGTCTAGTTCTAAAGTCCTTTGTGGGTGGGGGGAGTTTCTGGAAACTGCCTCAGTTTCCCTTTCCCTTCCTAATGCAGCTGCTTATGGAAATCACACTGCCTGAACTTTTCAGAAAGGGCTACTCAAAAGAGGGGCTAGTAGAAGTTCAAAAGGACACAGAAGAGTCCAGCTGCACTGAGAATGTGATGAGAAATAAGATTTTGCAGCAGGGGGGAGAGAACATGGTGCTGGAAAATCCAGACTCAACAGGATTTGGGCTGATGATATTTTAGGCAAGAATGATCAATGATTTGCTGTCTGGGGCCCACAGCCTCTGCTTCTGCTGTTGTCCAGTGGTTCTAAGTTCATGGTCTTGGAAAGTGTCTTCCAGACTCCATGAGTCCTTCCAGTTCCAAGGAGGAATGAAAATGGGCTTCCTGTGTTTATTCTTCATCCAAGGTTTGGGCAGCTGCTTAATTTCCCTGCTTCTTTACCTCCTGAAGCATTCTCGGGCTCTTTGTTTCTGTTGAAATGAAGCCAACATGTAGCTTGGTGCTCTGAAGTCTGAGTTCAAGCAAAATGCAATGGACCATGTTGCGCTGATCAATTAAAGCAGTGCCTATGTCCTCAGAATGGGTGTTTCTCATTTGGGCAGCATTCTACTTGATTCTCAGGAAATGAGGAGCAGAGACTAGGTTGCAGGGGTGGGGGTGGGGTGAAAGTCAGTATAAGAGAAATGCAGAAAAAGAGCCTGGAATAATTTGAAGAGGTGTCGATATAAGAGAGAGACACAGGCCAGGCTCTGTTCAGCTGTGATGTGTCTCTGCCTGGGGCAGGGGTTTGGGTGAGACTAGAGCAGTGCTTCTCAGATAGTGGGGTGCGCCCCTGGGGGGGGGGCGCGAGGCTCCATAAAGGAGGGCGCGTTTGACCTCAACAAACACTGTCATAACAATCTAAGCCCGTGTTTATGTCTCTGTATGTCTCTGGAGCTGAGAGTTGCTGTGCCCTGCATCAAACCCCGCTTCGAAAAGCTATGCATTGCAAAACGTGCTCATTGTAACCATTCATTCAGACATCAACTCTGATTAAAAAATCAGCTCAAATTATTACATATATTTTTGTTTTGCAGGTTAAAGTTTTTAAATAAAGATACTATTTAAAGTTGCGCGGGGGGGAGCGAAAAATGGTTTCTTCTTCATAGGGGGCATGACAGAAAATAATTGAGAAGCACTGGACTAGAGCAACCTAGTCATGGTCATTTCTGAAATATAGCTCCCATGGAAAAGTCTGAGGATCCAAAGTGACCTACTAGGTTTTAGTTTTATTGTTTCTGGAGGGGTTGATGTTCGTCATAATAAAAACAAACAAACAAACACCCGTCATAGGCTGGGAGTAGCATCGGGCTAAGCAGAATACTTATTTAAAAAAATATAAGCAGAGGGACCAGAGCAATAACACAATGGGGAAGGCATTTGCTTTGCAAGCAGTCATTCTTGGCATCCCATATTGATTCCTGATTTCTGAACACAGAGCCAGGAGTCACACTTGAGTGCTGTGCTGTGAGTGTGGCCCAAAAACAAAAACCAAAAAAGCAATACTCAAGACTTGTGGTCACTCCAGTGATACTTGATTAATCCTGAGGTGGGTCTAAACAGTTCAGTTCTTGGTAGGGTTGAGCAAAGTTGGCATCACCAGTGCCACACATGATGGGGTTCCAGGGGGTTGTGTTATTCCAGGATCAAATTTAGAATCTCAAAGTTGAAGGCACTTCTCTGCCTCTACCCATGTGAGGTGAACTTCAACACACTTTTTCATGCCCTGTACTTGTGAATTCTCCTCTGACAATTTACATATTGAGATTCATTCAGTCAAGTTTCGGGAGGTAAAAGAAATTTGTCTTCTATTAAACTGACTCTCATCTCTCTATTAGTATCTAAGAGGCTTAAGATGAAAATATCAGGGCCCAAGAGATAGCACAGGGCATTTGCCTTACATGCAGTCAATCCAGGACTGATGGTTCAAATCCTGTTATCCAATATGGTCCCCTGTGCCTGCATGGAGCGATTTTGAGCACAGAGTCAGGAGTAACCCGAGTGCCGCTGGGTGTGACCCAACCCCTCTCCCCCAAGATGAAAATACCATGTGTCCATTCATAGTAGGATGTAGACCTTTATGGGTGGAGGCTTTTGCCCAGCAGCTCCTAAGAACTCAGTGTTTACTGTTTATCTTTGCTACTTTATTCATTCATAACCAAACAGAAATCAGTAAAAAGTCAAAGACTCTAGGACATGTTTTAAAAATAATTTTGAGATTTTAATTCCATCTAGCTCTGGCCCTTCATAGACCTTCTGTCTATGAGGAGACAAACATAGACAAGTATCTTCTATCTTTCAAATTTATTTTCTTTTATTGGGGGGGGCTCAAGCCAGGTAGTGTTCAGGGCTTATTTCTGGTGAGTCTTGGAGAACCATCTGAAATTTCTGAAATTAAACCCTGCTTGGCTGCATGCAAGAGTTGTACTATCATATCACTAGTTGTAAATTCCTTTGTTTTTGCTATTTGTATGTCTTAACTTTGGTCAAACTTAGGACGAGTAAGTTTTATCTCACATATATTACCATTTCCTTTCTTTTCAACAGTGGCTTCTACTTGAGAGGTTAATAATTGAAGAACATAAATCGCATCAAATAGGGATACAAGGCAGCTTCAAATGGTTAAAGAAACTGTGGTACATATACACAATGGAATATTATGCAGCTGTCAGGAGAGATGAAGTCATGAAATTTTTCTATACATGGATGTACATGGAATCTATTATGCTGAGTAAAATAAGTCAGAGAGAGGAGAGAAAATGCAGAATGGTCTCATTCACCTATGGGTTTTAAGGAAAATGAAAGACATTCTTCCAATAGTAATTATCAAACACAAAAGAGAGAAGGGTTGGAAGTTCCATCTCACCTCATGAAGCTCACCACAAAGAGTGATGAGTTTAGTTAGAGAAATAACTGTATTTTGAACTATTCTAATAATGAGAATGTATGAGGGAAATGGAAAGACTGTATAGAGTACAGGCGGGGGTTGGGTGGGAAGGAGGGAGATTTGGGACATTGGTGATGGGAATGTTGCACTGGTGATGGTGGTGTTCTTTACATGACTGAAACCCAAACACAATCATGTATGTAATCAAGGTGTTTAAATAAAATAAAAAAGAAAAAAATAATAAATAACTAAATATACAGGATATACATCAACAACAATAAAACTATGAGACCCAGATTTTAACAGCCAATCTTAAAAAGATGCCTATTATACTGGCAGTCTGTGGTGGGTGGTGTTGGCATAAGATGGATCTGGAACCATGAATGGAGAGAGGTTGACACTGGTGATGGAATTCACACTTAAGCATTGTATGTCTAAAACTCACCTATCAATAATTTGTACATCATAGTGATTTAAACAAAAAATTAAAACGTATTTGCTAAACAATATATGACAAGAAAGAATATATTCCATTTCAGCCATATTTTTCAAAACATTCTCATCCTTCTTAGAAGTCTATGTGAGAAGAGTTATAAATTTTTTAGAAAATGAACTTTATTTTTCTAACTTCAAATAAAAATATATTGGTCCTATGATGCTAATTATGATTTTACTTGGCCTGAGTGGAGACAATTCATCCTGTTCTGCAGCAATTATCCTCCAGAGTGCTGAAGGATGAATTAATCTTCAGCTAACATTGTTGCATTTGATGATATTCTCTAAAATAGGTCAATTCATTTGGTTACTTTTGGATGCATTACATAAATGATTAATCCTAGCAGATACTCCAAGAAGCTTCTCATCCAACGTAATATTTTAAATTTTCTCATTAGTGAGGATTGTCTACAGTTATTTAAAGCAACAGATAAGCCCCCCCCCTTTTTTTTAAAGTTTTCCAAATTAAACAATTTAGGTCAAAGCTTTTCAACCATCTGTATTGAAGAAGTATTTTGGTAGTATTTTCAAAATGGGTTTTACACAATCCTGGAGCAGGAGTTTTGGAGAATGTGTTGGTCCTGGGCTCTGAAGGCCAGGCAATTCTAAGTTACCATAGAAATCGTTGTGATCTGGTCAGTGTTTGCAGTACACCATTGATCTCTGGGTTACATTTGAATGACCCTGATGAAGGTTAGTACAGACTAGAGGGAATGACTGTAGTAAACTTGAACACATTCACAACGACTTATTTAGGAGGTTTGGCTCCTGCCTTTTAGAGGTAAAATATTTCTTTTATTAGGATGTAATTGTAGTTACACTATATATTTTTTCAAAAAGAATATAGATACTACCATAAATTTATTTAGTTTGTCATTTCTTCTGCCATGTAACACTGTGCACTAACCCAGTAGTTTGACAGAAATAATAATCTAGGAGTTCAATTTGTATTAAAAGTCTCTGGAGAGGGTTAAAGTGATAGTACAGGGGGTAGAACATTTGCACACATGACCTGAGTTTGATCCCTCATCCTACATATTTCAGGTCCCAACAGAAATAATCCCTGAACAAAGAATCAGGAATAAGCTCTGAGCATGTCTGTGTGGCCCAATCCCCTCCCTCCAAAATAAACTCAAACCAAATATGCTTTTCTATTCCCTAATAATAGAGTATAGTTGGGGGGACTGGCAAAGAGTTATATAGTAAAATAAGAAAGGATAAAAATACGATAAGTTTGCTCTGAAAGTTGGATTCATCTTAATGGAGACATGTCAGATTGGATTTATTTGGCCAAATGCATATTTCTCACTTCCATTTTTATGCTCTTTGTCGCTTGGCACTAGTTCACAATTATTTTAAACTTTAGTGATTGTTTGATTGATTAATTGATTGGTTTTTGGGCCACACCCAGAGTGCTCAGGGGCTACTCCTGGCTCTACACTCAGAAATCACCCCTGGCAGACTGGGGGGCAATATGGAATGCCAGGAATCAAACCGGGTCCCTTCCGTGTTGGTTGCAAATGCCTACCTCTGTACTTTCGTACTTTCTTTCTGCCTGCCAATGATTAACAGTTTGGTAGAAGGAAATACCCCAGTAAACATAGGATGTTTTTTTTTTTTTTTTTTTTTTTTTTTTGGTTTTTGGGTCACACCCGGCAGTGCTCAGGGGTTACTCCTGGCTCCATGCTCAGAAATTGCTCCTGGCAGGCACGGGGGACCATATGGGGCACCGGGATTCGAACAGATGACCTTTTGCATGAAAGGCAAACGCCTTACCTCCATACTATCTCCCGGGCCCCAGGAAAACAGGTTTTTACAAAACATTCCAAAGATATGGTCTCTGTGTGTTGATGTGGTGAAGAGACTGTCATTTGAGATCATGTTTCTGCAGAGAGGGTTTGGTGCTCTGGAGCATTGAACAGGCTTTAAAATTAGTGGTGGCTTCACTGTTTTTATGTTACTAGAGTCAATCAATTGAGGACAAATGATGGAGAACATTTGCTTCTTTTATTTGTGGAAGAACAAGCACTGGGAGTAGTTGTACTCAACTATGATTGGATGCACTTTGCTGGCTAACATGGACACTTATGCTCACCTTGTTGATGAGAATTGAGCTAAGCTTTTCCTTTTGACTCTTAGTTTTGGCTAGGATACATGTGAAGTTGGGGTTACAAGAAGGATGTTGTAATTGGGAAGAGGCCTCTGTTCTGCTACTGGATAATGAAGATCATCAGAGATCTGACTTCATCATCATAAGGACATAGATGATTAAACTTTGGAAATCTGACAAAGGATGATTAATGTTTCCTTCTGGGTCTCAGCACCCTGTTTAGGGACTATTAAGAGGGAAAGATAGAATCCATCAGGCAATGTGCACAAGCAGCTGATGTAAAATCCCAACTATATACAAAATCAATTTATATTCCTGCTGGGTTAAAAATCAAATAGATGTTAGGATGGTTGATACCATCTTGAACTAAAAGGTGGTTTTTAAACATTCACCAATGATCACTCCTTGGTTAGAGAATTATCCCCAAGCAGAGAGACCTTGATTAGACATTATCCTTGTGGGTTCTTCAAGCTTGCAGTGCAGTTTGCATACTGGTGTATTTAACCAGCACAGCTCCTATCTGGCATCACCCACAAAGGGTCTATGGAGACTCTCCTGAGAATGTAACCTTTGGACTGCAAGCTCAGGTGGCAAACACATCTCTAAAATATATGTGCTAGGAAATTGTATTTGTTCGCTTAAATTTACAGGCTACATTTGTCATTGGTAATTGAATTTTCCTTCTACCAGTGTGATAATTAACCCAAGGGCTAGCATTTCCTGGTTCTGTCTTGATTTGATTCACCCCCCCCCAAAAAAAACCTGTGTATTCTTTCATGCTAGTATACCCTGGATCTTGGGGAATAATTTTTTCTCTACTATTGACCATCTTGAAAAATATATTGTTTCCAGCATTGCCAATGTCCATTCACCCTCAGTTCTTATCTCCTCACATAGGTCAGGGCCAGAGAATTTTGAATTAGGAACTGGCTGTAGTTTCTAATTATTATTCTCAAGTAAGAACTACGGGGTCTTGGGGCCCAGAGAGATAGCATGGAGGTAAGGCGTTTGCCTTTCATGCAGAAGGTCATTGGTTCGAATCCTGGGTCCCATATGGTCCTCCATGCTTGCCAGGAGCAATTTCTGAGCATGGAGCCAGGAATAACCCCTGAGCACTGCCGGGTGTGACCCCCCCCCCGCAAAAAAAAAAAAGAAGAACTACGGGGTCTTATTTGTGTGTTCACACAGGAAGGACTTAGATGTTAAAACTTTGGAAATGTTGAGAGTTTTTGCTTCTTTTGGGGGTTGACTTATTTTTAAGGTCTCTTGACTCCAGATCAAAAGACCTTGACATGACCTAATTTCTTGCTGAAATCTGTGGTGTTGAACTAATCTGCAGGAGAAAATGGTGAAGGCAAGAATATTGGCCTTGAATATTTTACTACTTTCATTTACCAGGAGACAGGATTGCTCTGTAGCATTTTAATCTCTCACAGCATGATAAAGGAACATTGCTCATTATGTTCAAAGGCAGGGGGAATATCCCACTTGGAAATTTGGAATATGAGAAAGCTCTGGTGTGTCTGAGACATTTAGGCTCTCTGGCCAGCTGAGGACTATTCCTCCTTCATGATTTGTCTTCCTTTGATTCTTTGACCACATGATTGGGAGTACCTGTTCTAGACAATTTCAAGTCCCGGTCAATCTGAGATTACAGATTGTCACAGAGACATATACGTGGCTTAAACCAGCCAGTGACCTGCCCCCTACGATCAGTGAGACTGAACAATGTCAACATTGAGACAATGGCTATTTTTTTCTTTGGTTTAATCTTGTTTTGGAAAGATTGACTTTTTTTTTTTGAAGTTGAAATGAAAGAGATACTCCCATGATGGTTGTGGATAGCTTGCTGTTGTGCTATCCAAAGGCTTAACTCATCAAATCACTTTTGAATCTAGTGATACTGAAAGTTGTATCCATCTTGACCAGTTTATTCTGGTGCCTTAAACAGAGTGAGTACCTAAGGGACAACCTTGAGTCTTCCCATTGAGTCAGGCACTTCTCCAAGCAACAAATTAGACTACTTCCACTACTTCCAGCAGGAAATTATACAATTGTTCCTATCTTTGTGTGGTTTTCCTCTAAGTGGAAGGAAAGAAAGAGGAAATTATGTCACAATCATCATACATAAAATAGGAAATCATCAATAGAATGGGGGGGTTATACAAGATGGTAAGGACTAAAAGAAGGATCTACAACTTCAAGGAGATAATAAATAAAAGCATTTCAATTAGAACCATTATACTTTGGGTCAGAGAGATAGCTCAAAGGACTGATTAAATACTTTGCATGCTGGCGACCTATCCCTGGCAATAAATGAACCCCCAAGCACCATAAGAAGTGTCCCCCCCCTTTCTCTGATCCAGGAGTGGCCCTTGAGCACTGCTGAGTGTGTCCCCAAACTAGAAATAAAAACAATAAAAGATAAAAAACCATTATGCTCTGATCTCTTCTGATGTTATTTAAATAAAAAAAAGCATGACACTATTCTCTAAAGCAACACTCATGTATAAAAAGGAGTTGGTCATTTTCATCTGAAATGTGATTTGTGTAATATTAGTTGAAAGTCATTTAGCTGAGATGACATACACTGAATTTTTCTAAATAAAAAGGTAGTGATGGAAAAAGTAACTGAGAAAACAGAATAAGGAAAAATGATTTCATATCATACTCATTAATTTTAACTGGCAAAATACAATATGCCTTATCATTAATCTTAAGTCAGAATATTTTCTAAGTGGTTAATCAATTTTGAGATGTTTGATCATTTTTATCACAAATTCCAATAACAATAAGCAACACAAAGGGTAAAAACCACAGAAAGAAATTCTTCTTGAAAAAAGCATGCATCATGGAGCATCAACATTATAGATATTTAGAAAATAGTAATAAAGAAATACAGGCTTGAACAGCTAAAAGGTTACAGATACTAAATAGGCTTTTCAGATTTGAGGTTAAAAATAAATCACAGGAGCAGATGCGCCCTCTCTCATAACCAGATAAAAATGAACCTCTTGCCACATTTTAGTAGGAATAACACTGTGAACACTGAACAGTTACAAAAAAGCAGCATGCTAACAAAATTATAGGGATCTTGATAAAATAATTTGAATCTTGTTCTATCTCTGACATCAGTGGCTGCTCATAATTACTACAATAGATAAATGGTTGGGCCTAATGTTCAGTAAGGAGCTGACACACTTGCCTTGCATGTAGCTGACCCTAAGACACTTGCCTTGCATGTAGCTGACCCTGGTTCTATCCCCCAAGAGGTACTTGAGCACAAAGCTACTGTAGCCCCCAAGTATTGCTCAGTGTGTCCCACCTCCAAAAGAAGTATCCATGGTTGACCTTTAGTGAAGCAAAATGAGTAAGATCCAATAAAGCACATTCTAGAGAATAAGGAAGAGACTTCAGAGTGACCAGATCCACATCTAATTTGCACCCAGTAAGAAATGTTAAACACAGGGGAAGATATAGTAAAATAGCCCAATCAAGAGATAGTATAGTGGGCAGTGCACTGTTCTTGCATGCGGCTGATATAGATTTAATACCTGACACCACAGAGAATCTTCTGAGCCTCTACCAGGAATGATCCCTAAGCAAAGATCCAGAAATAAGTGCCAAACACAGTCACATGTGCCCTTCCTCAAGAACCTAACCAAGTCACTCCAAAATAAGTACAGATAGCAAAAGAGAAGACTTTCTAAAGGGCCTGGGGATGACTAGCCAGAGTTGTTACTATATAGTCCTCCAAACATTCAGTTCCCAACAAACCATTTATAGAAAGCATGGAAATGTGGTTCCTCATACAAGGTAAAGAACAGTAAGTCAATATGAGATGGGTTAGCTGACCCACGGATGCCTTCAAAGTGGGTATGATGGATGAATCATGAGCATAAAGAATTCTAGAAGTAAGGAAGGTACAGAAACAATATCTCACCAAAGAAGCATCCATAATGTGATACAAATGATGGAAAATAAAAGAACCCTAAACAAACCCTAACAAACGGTTTCCATTGAGAAAGTGGCAGCAGAGGCAGGTGGGTCTAAAGAACCTTTATTTCAAGGTTGATAGGGATTATGGACTCCAAAGGAAAGCCAAGTAATAAGAGAAAAATATCTGACTTAAAGAATAAAGACAGACTTCTGGGGAATTGTAGTGGCCAACTCCCAGTAAATTACAATGAACTGATTTACTCCAGTGGGACCTTACCTTATTTGGGGCAGTCCTGAGCACAGGGACATCTTTCTGGAAGTTCCAAGACTTTCTTCTGAGCTGTTTCTACTTCCTGCTAGAAGAAAAACTAAAGAGAAAAGACAGTATTGGGTTATGTCACAGTAGTTTAGCAGGGGAAGAAACTTGCCAACATTGTGTGCCCTGCTTTGATATTTACTCTGCATTCTGGGCCTTTAACTCCAGGTCTGACCTATGGGTAACTCAGAAAGTTTTCCTGGTAATATCTCAGATTTTGAAGAAGGCTTTACATGTTCTTTGAAAGAATCTTAAAGAAAAAGTTTCAGCATGATTTATGAAGCTTCCAAGGCTGAATGAAAGGTAGCCCAGTGTCCATGTCCTGCTGTCTCAGCTCAGGCCTGTGCTCCTGGGCTCTGCTGAGTAACGCAGGAAGGTTGGAAACTTGAAAATGACTTTCTATAGATGTCCTTGCCTGTTGGGTTCACACAGGGGAGATTATGGCAGGTGACTTCAAGCAGAAGGAATGAAAAATAACGCCCGAACCTCATACTCATCTTGGTTGGGGTGCTATTTGAGATCAGGGTTAGTGTTCCTGGAGGCTCTGTCTGTGCTCCGGAATCATTCACAGCAGGGCTCAGGAGACCATTGGTGGTGAAGGGCTATAATTCCGTGGTCAACTGTGTGCAAGACAAGCAAATTTACTTGGTAGAAGTAACCTACTTTGGCAGAAGATGAGATTAGTTGGCAAAGATCCTAAGCAAACAGACCAGACTGCTGTGATGGTGAGCATGGGGCAGAGTCAGCACCTGGGTGCAGGCAGTCACAATGTGGAAAGGTAAGAAAGAGTCCAGCCAACCAACATGCAAAATCCAGGAAAGCCAGACTCCACCTCCATCTACAGCTCCAGGAAAGTTGGTCTCTAATTCCTGTGTTCAGGACTAAACAGGGAACCCTGGATTTATGGGGTCAGCAGCAGCAGAGGTTTTGAATAGTTTCAGCTACTGGAGCACTCAGCAGTTTGTGGGAGCATGCTGGCTAATAGTTCTCCCCACTACTGAGAATCTCCCTTGCTCATGGCAAATACTCATCAATGAGATGCTGCTCCTTCATCTCCTCGCTACCTTCCTACTTTGGGCTTTTCATCCTTGCATCTCTTAGACCATGAATTAAATTTCCTCTGGTTTAGAGGATGATGGAATGAAGCTTTTCTTAGCAGATCACACTATGAAACAAAACTAATTTCCCCTTGACTTTATCCCACCTTTACTGAGATTTTATTTCATGTCATGTGTTTATAACAGATTTACATGCATGTAAATCCTCAATACATAATATATAAAGTACAAGTTGCATAACATTTTTGAGGGGTAGGAATTATACTAAATCAGAGAAAATGCTAACTTTTGTATTTGAATTAACATACTAAGTCCTGGAATTTAATTAATGCAAATAACTTATAAGTAAATACATCATCCATTCTCCACAAAGTTCTTTATTCAGCAAATATAAAGAGGAAAATAGGATTATACCTTCAGACTGGAAATCTCCTAATATAATTCACTAGAATCCCAAGTTCTACAATTTGACTTTTTTATTAACAACTTGTCACAACCTAATAACTTATATTGTATTTTCTGACCATGTTTGCACCCAAGAGCTTATTTCTTTTTTGCATTTTAAGAATCAGGATGTGATTTGTAACACACTTGTTATAAAATTAAAGAAAAGAAATATAAAGAACCCTACATAATTTGAAGCCTTGGAGCAAAACTTAGCTTGTATGAGGAGTTACTGGGAAATCTTCGATATCAGAAAAGAATCACCCCAACTGAAGTCAGTTTGGGAAATAAAATTGCTGGTCAGCTTTTCCACTTTGTGGACTCCTTTATCTCTAGATGTTTCTCCACACCCAGAAATAGTAGGTAATGGTATCAGAATGGTCTAGTCTTTAATCATTTTTGAGAATGACTAAATATTTTCTTGAGAATGATCAAAATTTCTGTCAATATAGAATTATAACTATAATTTTATTACACATTATATTAGACATTAGCCAATATATTTACATAGTGAACAGGTAAGAGTTATCATTTTTTCTTTTCCTATGTTTTCCTATGTTTCTTACACTTTACACAAAGAGTTTTCCAAATGTTAATTTGTAGATATAGAAAACTTATAAACCACCAATCTATAGCACCCTGGATAATAGAAGTGGAAGGATCTGGTCTGAAAAGGATTTGGGATGTGGACTCCCAAATCCTGAGTTCCTGAATTTTTCATTGTGTGATCTTGGATGAGTTTCTTATTTTCCTGGAATTCAGTGAGTCATTGGGTAAATACTGAGTAAAAATGGATAATACACTCAGGCACATAGCAAGGATCTAAGTCCAGTCCAGTCTCTGTTGTCTAATCCCATGGTTGGAGCTGAAGTTGTGGAGTACACATGGAGATGGTCAACCCTTTGCTTGTCTAAACAGCCCCTTGAAGTCCATTTTTAGAGATTACAACTGGGTCGTTTGATCTCAAAGAACAATGGGAGATAATTTCTCAAATGCCAAAGAGTTGAGACATTAGAACACAATTTAGTGAATTGAATTAGAAGTTTTTAGCAGCCACCTCTGAAATCATAGAAATTTTGAAGCAGACGATGTCCTGCTGACCTGAGCTGGATAAAATCCTTCCTGAGCTGTGTCCATTGGAAAGAGATAGAAAAACAAGAAGTCATGTGGTTCCAAAGGGGGGCCTGTTCCCAGGTCTTTGGTTATTTAAGGCAAAGAGAACCTCATCTATAAAGCAAGGCTTTTAAATGTTCTCTGAACAGGGAAGGGCCAGAGGATAAGAATGGAAAGATTTGCAGTTTCATGCAGAAAAAGGCTCTAGTGTGAATCTTCTCTGACCACATGTGGAACACGCAGAAATTGCTTATTGCCTTAATAGAGAACATCTGATAAAAAAACGGTGGTTAGAGGATGGGAATTCAAGATTCAGAGAAGGAAAAAAGAGCAAGAAAGCAGGAACATCAAGACTGCTAGGGGCTCTGCTCAGGACAAGGCTCATCTGTAGCCTGCTGAGAACATTCATATCAACCCATGTAACAGAGGGAGCAAAGACCATTGCAAAAGGTAATAGAGCAATCCTTGGAGTCCATGGAACTTAGAGTACCTGTGAAATACCTTTCCAACTCTGTCTGCTCTCATGACCTCCCAGCAACTTCTTGAGAATCAAAGATTTCTCACGGAGGAATCAGGTCAAGTCAAATTCACAGAGGACCACAGAGCATTGCTCTCTCTGTTAATTCAATATTTATTCCAAAGTGAATGTTTGAACCTGATGTGACTATTACCTGCAAAAGCTTATCTTACATTTATTAAAATAGATTTCTGTGATGTTTTTGTTTATGACAAAACTGAACAAACTATACACATTTCTGATCATTTCTGTCCCCATAAGTGATCAACATAGCCCCAATCCCCCAGGTGTTAAAAATCATTTGGCATGTCTATGTGTGCTGGGAATTCTCTGAAGTCATTGATGGAGTTGGATAAGGTGCATCCTATTTAGAATCCCAGTTTTTTGTTGATAGCTTTGTCTTCACATCTTTGTTTGTGCAATGTTAACTGAGAATTTATAGGGCAGTTTCTCAGCATATCACTTATACCTAATGTACATTCCAATGGTGGTTCTTAGTTGCCGTAGACAATCACTGGTGACCCCAATCACTTTATTTAACACTAGACCTCTCACAAATTACTGTATGAGCTCCAAGACATCCTATTGATTCTTGTCCTTCACCCACAAGCCATTTCCTAATAATGAGGTATTTATCATAGATGTATCCAATATTTATAATTGAATATGCTGTTGTTATTTTAGACAAGTGTTAATCATCTGTTTAATCAATTAAAGAGTATGTTTTTTATTTACTTTATTCTTTGTTCTTGTTTTATAAAGTTAGTTTTGAATTCTGAACCTATGTTCTTTCTTTATGAAAACAATACTTTCAACATTTCTTGAAAAAAGGTCTGTAGTCTCTAAGTTCCCTCCACTTCTGTTTCTCTGAGAATCCTTCCTTGTCCTTCAATTTTAGAATACAGTCATGCAATGTTTGGATTGCTGGAGGTAGAATATTTCCCTTTCATAAATTTAAATATTTTGCTCTGCTCTTATTTACAGCCTTGAAAAAATCACAGAAATTTTTTGTTTATACTTTTGCTGGTGAGACTTTTAATTCTCTGTAATTTCTTTCTGTATTTTTTATTTGACTTTATGTGACTTGAAATGATATGCATATAAACATATGTATGTATATTATGATTGACAATCTTTGAACTTCTAGGTGAGAAATTTGATATCTGATATTTATTGGGATTTATTCTTATTTTCTCTAGCATTTCTGCTACATAAAAATTTTGCATTCTGTAATGGTCTCACAGTTCATGGATTTGATATTGTGTGCTTTTTTTCCTGTTAGCTTTCCTGCTATTTGATCTCCAACTTGGGAAGTTTCTACGGAGATATTCTCAAGTGCAGAAAAACATATTTTGGGAATATCTAGCCTGCCAATATTAACGTCATGGGAGACAGGAAGATCTTGTCTCAGGGGCTCTACTCAGCACTAAGGGGTGTTCACAAAGCTCACCTGTAGCCTGCTGAGAACACTCATATCAGCTCAGGTGACAGAGGAAACAAAGGCCATTGCAAATGGTAATAGGGTAAACAGTGAAGTCCAGGAGAACTCAGGGCACCTCTGAAATGCCTTTCTGACTCCATCTGCTTTAATGACCTGCCAGCAACTTCTTGGGAATCAAAGGATTCCCACAGATGATCAGGTCAAGAGGCAAGTGCATAGAAGACCATAAAGCATTTCTATGGCAGCTTTCTTGATGCCCAGAATTCCTGTTGATAGTATCCTAGGATGTCCATTCCTCTCTTCAGATTGCATTTGTCTTCCTGTTTACTCTTTACTTTAGAATCATTACACTTTAAAGTGTCTTCAAATCTTCTGATAATTTGAATAGCCTGTAATGTTTACTTCTAATGCTTGTTCTATCTCTTTAAAGTTTGTTTTCTTTTCTTTTTTTTTTTTTCACATGTAGAATATCTTCTAAAACTTCTGGGCCTGGTCTAATATGCTGGTTAACTGAAACTGCTAGCAAGACCCTAAAGCAGTGTGATGGGGAGAGAACACCATTTTCAGTGTTATATTAGGGCTCAGCCCTTTTCCACTGCCCTGCCCAAGACAACAACCATCAGCAATTTAGCCCCACTGGGGACAGAACAGTGCTGTGGTCTGTGGTTAGATTTTTATTTGTCTAAGAGGTTGATAGCTGGCTAGGCTCTGCTTAGCTTCTCTTGGGGAAGACCCTGTTAAGAAAGAAAGGCTTTTGAGAGTCTTTCAGGATGATTTTCTTTCTCATCTGATGCTTGTAAACTCAGAGACAGTTTTGCATACTGCCAGAATCCTTGAGCACACCAAGAGGTACGATTTAGAGCATGGCTTTCCTCTGGAGACTGATCCCTTGTTAGATTTGAAACCAGGCCTCAGGAATTCCTCAAATACAAATTAGGCATTTGTACCTGGAGTAGTGCTGCCTACAGAGGTTTCAGCTCCCAGGTTTCTGCTCAGATAACTTCTTTGTTCACTTGTCTGTGATTCAGGGCTGTTCTTTTTGACCAGGTGATTTCCTTTCACTTAGGAATCTAGAAAGAGTAGTTGTTTTTATTTATTTATTTATTTATTTATTTATTTATTTATTTATTTTACAGCATTTCAGTTCTTGTTGGGTCGCTATCAACTTCTAGACTTTTTCAAGAACTGGAAATTGGAAATCTGGCTTAGCAGAGGAAAGTCAGAGAACAGCTGAACAGAGTGGGAGAAATACAGGATATTATTATATTTCTGTACATCATAAGGAAAACATCACACAAGTTAGTTAAAACTTTATAAATGCTTGGGCCAGGGATGTGGCTCAGATTGCTGGTTTGTGTACCTTTTATTCAGGAGTTCCAGTTTAGGTCCATGGTGCTGCAGGGTCCACTCAGGTCCTTGGACCATGGACCTTGGAGTTCCCAGGTCTGCTGGGTTTAAGCAGCTTCTCTATTAGACCTGTGAATCGAACCGTCAGACCCTAAATTTCTGGGTGTGGTTCTCAGCTCCCAAGCAATGCTTCAGAGCCTCACCAAATTTGCCAACACTGTCCAATACATGTCAACCATTGGCATTGAATCATGAATCTGTGAAATACATGAATGTTTCTGGAATGTTATTATTTCCACATTGTTTCCACACTCTCCTCACATCCACGGAATCTTGCCCCAGTCTGTGCAGAGATGATCTGACCTCATGTCAAACAATACTTTCTGATGACTTGGTTATTGCATGTGTAACCACTTACAAGACCCTGCCTCTGTGTTTGTGTGTGTGTGTATGTGTGTGTGTGTGTGTGTGTAGGGCAATACTTGTGTTTGTTCAACATAATATGCTGATTTCCCCTAATTTTAGTCATGTTAATGATTTCTGTGTATGTATAGGTTCTTTAGCACGTTCTAAAGGGAAAATACTTCACTCTACTTCTCCCTTTTCTGTTTCTCTACTGGTCCTGCCATCCACTCAATCTTCCATAGATGCATCACTTGGAGAACCAATCATTTGAGAGTAAGTCATCCTTTGTCAGGGATCCTTTGTAAGTTGCTCTGCACTTAGAGTTGTGATAAAATGAACAAGTATATTGAGGTAGAAAAATCTAGAGTTGGCCAGTGTTCTAGA
>PVKC010006483.1:0-31043 GCA_004027635.1 Crocidura indochinensis
AAAAAAAAATTGATAGAACACTATGTTAGTAAAATATTCACTATTTCAGTTAACAAACTCTAGCTGACTGCTGTATTTGCAACAGTAAAGCATATCTTGACTATCTCCAAGTCATATATCCACAATTATAATATATTTGGAATCAAGAGTCAATTAGTGCAATTTGTTGATTTAAAACTTTGAAAATCTTATATATCAAACAACCTGTGCTGGGATAATACCAAGCATTTAGGAGTAATATTAAAATATTTACCAACCATTTTCCCACAGGCATTGTAAGTGATTATTTTATTTTAATTTGGCATTTAGTGACAATGAAAGTCTATGTGTGTTGGCTGTTATGCTGAAAGGTAGATACTCAACATAGAATCTAAATTTTTTGACCAAGGATATCATGATCTAATAAAAGAGGATGAAAAAGCAAGTTTTTAGTGACAAGACAGTATTATAAATACTATAGTGGACACACATGCTGGAAATCACAGATGAAAGATATAGGAAAAAGACATAGCTAGAAAATAGAAATTGTGTACTACTTGGATAGACTTTAGACTTGAGATAAGATAAGTGCAAATTACTGAAATTATTTGGAGGTGAGTAAATACAAAAAGGGTTTCAGGGGCTAGAGTGGCTAGATGCCACAAGCAGTAGGGCGCTTGCTTTGCACACACTAACCTAGGACGGACAGCGGTTCAATTCCTCAGTGTCCCATATGGTCCCCCAAGCCAGGAGCTATTTCTGAGTTCATAGCCAGGAGTAATCCCTGAGTGTCCTCTGGTATATACCCATCCCAAAAAAAGAATTTCAATTTGTGCCAAATTAAAAAAAAGTGATATAATTTGTTGAGAGTGGCTGGAGTAAAAGGTATATTAATATAAGAAAATAAAGGGGCTCATTGAAGAATTTGATTTTTATCTGATGACATGAAGAATACATTAAATAAATTAAGACAAATAAATTTTTATTTTCTAAAACTAATCTAATGGTAAAGTATCTCATAGTTATAGGCAGCCTAATTAAAAACAGAAATGTTAGTGGGGTGACAATGGGATAAAATAATAGAGGAGCAGTAATGACTTGAATCAAGATTATTCTAATGCAGATGTTTTTAAAGGCTAAAGCAAATAATTACATAAAATTATAAACAACTGTAATTGTAAATTGTTCTATGTTGGGGTAGAGGGCATGTAAAACTGAGGTTGATTATGCTATTTATTAAGAAAATTTAACACAAAATTTATCAATTTAACAAAATTTATTATGAAAATTTAACACAAAAGATAATGGGAGACGTGCTATATTTGAGGTATCGTTGTATAATCTGGTGTGATACCTATGAAACTGAAAAAATAATTGCTTTGATTTGGGAGGCACACTTGGTAGCATTCAGGGGTTACTCTGCTCTCAGAAATTACTCCTGGCTTGGGGTACTGTAGAGGGTCTAGGGGCAGAACCACATCAGTCCTAGGTCAGCCACATGCAATACAAATGCCCTACCACTGTGTTACCACCCTGGCACCCAAAATTAATGGTTTAGAAAGACAATAATTGTTTGAAAGGAGTATAGATTTTCACTACATTTGATAATTATAGCTTATTATTAATTAATTGGTCATTGCTCTTTTCATGGCAAAACTCATGTTTTATTTCAATATCAACGCTTTTTATCCACTCACTCCAGTCAGTTCTTATCCTTTAGTGGAATTTAATACTGCATAAAGCTTAGAATTAAGACATTAACATTATTTTATACTAAATCCATCTGACATATTTCTAAAATATTGCTCTCCAATTTTATTCTTTGTTTCTTTCTGCTTCCTTTCTCCTCCCTCTTTTCTTCACCGCCTCATTTCAATTTCCTTCCTCGTGCCCTCCTTATTTTATTCCATTCATCTTGCCCTTGATTCATTTCTTTCTTTTTCTTCTCCTTTTTTTTTTTTGTTTGGTTTTTGGGCCACACCTAGTGACGCCGAGGGGTTACTCCTGGCTATTCGCTCAGAAGTCGCTCCTGGCAGGCACGGGGGACCATATGGGGAACCTGGGGATCGAACCGCGGTCCGTCCTAGGTTAGCACAAGGCAAGGCAGGCACCCTACTCCAGCGCCACCGCCCGGCCCCCTTTTTCTTCTTTCTTAATTCATTATTTTTCTCCTTTCTCTTTTCTGTTGGTGGGGGCAGACTTGATGGTGCTCAGTTCTCAAGGCTTATTCCTGGTTCTGTGCTCTGGGATCTCTTCTGCTGAGCACATTGGATGCTGGGTTTTGAACTCACATTCATCATATCAAACACTAATATTTATACTGTCAAAGACGAAAGCAATACTATTGCTCTGGCTCCTCTTCCTCTTTTTATAGATGATACAGATATTCTTTACCATTTATTCATTTCTTTTTATTTATTATTTTATGGAGTCCTGACTCTAATAGTGAATTATTAAGAATAGTAAATAGTCTGATATTTTAGACTTGTTTCAAATAATCTTCTTCTCTGTAGCTTCATGGATTATGGATATTATATAAAATTTCTGGGTCAAGATAAAGGACATTTAGTTTATTAGTTGCAAAAGCCAGAGTATCATCATGGTTTGTACTGTTTCCCACATTTGTGTCATAGCATGTCATAGGAAGTCAGAGATCATCAGCATACTAATTGGACTACAGTTTAAGAATGAAACTCTAGACTTACAGAAACTAAAAATTTATACTAGGAAATTATCATCAGAACATTTATTCAGGAGGACATTACATTTGCCATTATGTTAATTTACAATGTTGTCTAGAAGAATCCACTAAATCATTCTTAAATGCTTTTCAGACTAAGAGAGGCGAGCTTATTTCATAATACTTTAAGTGATATCAAAGGCTGATAAAAATATTGTCACAAAATATTAGCACTTAGATTATAGCATTCAAGTTTAGTATATGTAATTTTGCATGTCTAGGAGTTTAAATCCGTAATTCGTTGTAGGGGTAAAGAAAGAATTATCTATTTGGTAAATAAAGAGGAATAGTCTAGTGATCTGATGGAAGGGGGAAACTAGTGGAGAAATCTTTAACTAATCAAGAAGCAATGGCTTTTCGTGTCTCATAGATATCAAATAAGATTGAGCTATTGGCTTCTTTAATTAGATAACAATATGAGTTGAGATATGAAGCCATGGAATTATCAAGAAGGAATAATATTTCAAAGATGTTTGGCCCATTGAGAGACAGAACTATCTAGGCACACTGAAGGAAGGATGAGAGAATAGGGGTTTGTTTCTTTTTGAATGACTTCCTCTTTTGAAATAAAAGATATTATATTTCAGTTCATATGGATAATATAAAAATATTTAATCAAAGTAAATATGTTTTATATTCCAGCATTCTGACAATTACTTAAGTCATGAGGAAAAGCATAGAAATTTCCTACCATTTGAATGAAGTGTAGAGCACAGAAAAAATGGGTTGTGAGATGAAATTGATGAATTTAACTACATTTTTTATAATTCTCAGCTGTGTAATTTCTTGATAGAAACAAAATTTCTTAATTTTTAAAATAAAGTTGATTATAAATAAATCTGGGGTTTGTTAAAAGCTTGCAAATTAACACTCAGGGATGTTTGAAGTGATGGTAAGAAGTAATAATTATTTTTTTGAAGTATAAACCCTTCAAGTTCTTTGTGGGCAAGAACTAAGACCTCAACAGATTTGGTGATGTCAGCTTTTGTAATAGACAATTTGAGATGTGAGATTTAATGAATACTCCAATTATCTCTTGGATACCACATAAGAGAACAACAAGGTACCCTCTCCCTAGGTCCCCTACATATTATTAAAACTTAGATGAGGCAGGACAGACTTGGTTTGATATGGCTATCATTTATTTCCACTCTATTTTTCACAGTAAAATCATTTTATTCTTTCAGTCACTGGATAAATATCTTCTTAATTCACAAAGAATAATTTAGCCTTATTTATAGAAGGCATTTATAACAATTTTATCAGAATGATAGTACTAATGCTTTCTTGTGCTAGTTTTATGTGTTATTATAGTGTTTTCTTTTTTCTTGAAGAGGTCAGGGAATCAAAATGACAATTTATAGGTCTATGTAGGCACTTGGTTTGTATTTTTACCGTTTAACATATAAAAGTGATTATATAAAATGAAATTTAATGCATTGTTATGAGGCCTTTATGATATCTCATTTAAAGAATTGCTGCGAATCCTTCAGAGAGCTCTTATTTCCAACTACCAGCCTGTGTCATGCATACAGCCTTTAGTAGAGTATAGTACTTAGCAACTAATTAAACTAAAAAGACAAATATGAGGCTTTTACACATTTTTAATTTAAAAGTTTCTAAATATAATTATTGTTATAGTGCTACCAAAGTACGGTGCAGCAGTCTAAATTTTAAACCTCGTAATCTCATTATCTCAATTAATTTTGTATATGAAAGATTTGTCTATGGGTAAGAGATATTTGCTTTTTAAAACAATTTTTTTTGTTTTGTTTTTCGGGTCACACCCGGCTGTGCTCAGGGGTTACTCCTGGCTCCATGCTCAGAATCGCTCCTGGCAGGCCCGGGGGACCATATGGGGCACCAGGATTCGAACCGATGACCTTTTGCATGAAAGGCAAATGCCTTACCTCCATGCTATCTCCTGGGCCCCTTAAAACAATTTTTTATTTAAGCATGGTGATTTGCAATGTTGTTCATAATACAGCTTTTTCAGGCATTCAAGCATTCAGTCTTTTCTGACACCAATCCAATGGTTCTCAAATAGTGGGGCGAGCCCCCAAGGGGGAACGCGAATCCTTAAAGGGGGGCGCATTTGACATCCACAAACTGTCATAACAAGCTAAGCCCCGTGTTTATGTCTCTGGAGCTGAGAGTTGCTGGGTCCTGCTTCAAACCCCGCTTCGAAAAGCTATGCATTGCAAAACGTGCTCATTGTAGCCATTAATCCAGACATCACCTCTGATTAAAAAATCAGCTCAAATTATTTTATATATTTTAGTTTTGCAGGTTAAAGTTTCTTTTCAGTTTTTTATTGTAAGAATTTATTTAAGAGACAAAATTGATTAATATATTGAGGTGAACTAACATAACATAATATAGTAACATTATATAATATAGTAACATAACGTAACATAATATAATTAATATAATAATACATGTAGTCAAAGATCATTTCTGATTAAGATACAATTTTTATCGTAATGGCTTACATTATTAGAGGCATTTTTAATTTATTTTTTCACAAATCTTACACAGTGATATATAAGCACACAGTGACAATAAATGAGAGCCTTTCCACCACCAGTGTTGTCCTTCCTTCATCCCTGTTCCTGCTTATATCCCTTATTTCCCTCCTTTATCCCCCAGAATGCTAGTGTAACTAAAAGCATATATGCAGTTCCAGATATTTTTACTAGTGGTTTCTTAAAGGTTTAGAATCAAAGGAGCACTGTAAAAATAATGTTAGAGTGGTAATTATCATTTGCACGGGCCCACCAAAGTATGGGGGTCATGGAAAGGAAAAACTTTGGCCTAAGTACACGGAGACACTACCCCGAAATTTCCTGACATAAGATCATTTCTAGGCTCCAGGCAAACTAATTTGTTCAATCCCGGTCATTGTCTGTAGTTCCCATCCGGTTATATTTTTCTTTTTCTTTTTCTTTTTCATTTTTTTTTTTTTTTTTGACGATGGAGCAGGCGGCGGGACTTGTTACCCTCCTCGACAAGCTAAGGGTTGAGTTGAGTAATGCTCAGAGGACAGTTATATTTTTCAGTCTCTGTTGTTGTGTCATGTTTCTGTACTAAAGTAAAGTTGTTTTTTTTTAATAAAGACTATTTAAGGTCGCGCAGAGACGTGCAAAATATGTTTTCTTCTTGGGGGGGGGGTGACAGAAAATAGAGAAGCACTGCACCAATTCGGCCACCAGTTTGTCCTTTCCCCCACTCATGTCTCCATTTTCACTCACATCCTTTTGCTTGCTCCCATATCACCCACAAAATTACTTCATATAGCTTGCCAATAAGATGGCCAACGGAGTTATCAGCAGTTAGATCAATAAGTCAATTTGTGATATTGTTTTATCTCACACTGAAGTTAAGTCATCAGAATATTTACTTAGCTGGTTGGTTTTGGTTGAGCCTTTTGTATTTTGTTTTTACTCATTAATTGAGTTTGGTAAGCTTCTGCACAGTCTTCCCATCAAATATGTTGTAATTTTACGGGGCTGTTTGTACTTTGAAAAATGGAGAGTTCATGGCTACACACTCCAGAAGATGAAGTGCTTGACTATTTCTGTGAAAGGAGTTTGGATGTTAATATATGGAAAGATTCATGAATTTGAATGTCATCCTTGTACAAGAACCATGCTATGCTTCTCAGCTTCATTCCAATTTTAGTATATGTGCTGCCAAAGTGAGCATTGCCCTTATTTTTTAACATCAAGTATAAGGTTTGGAATGTCATTGCAATTAAATGAAATTTTAGTGTCATTAATTTTTATACAACGAATAATCTATTTACCGTATTTGCTGGCATATAAGACAACTTTTGAAGCAAAAAGAAGTCAACTGAAAATTGGGGGTCATCTTATACTCCCCGAAAATGTTATCCCGAAAAATGTTTCAATATGCCGCTAAATGAAAATTGTCTGAATATTGCCACAAAAGGAATTTTAAACTCGGTCCTAGGCTGCTCTGACTGCCTCTCTAACTCAGCCAATCCAAGCAGGCTTTTTATGCATGCAAATTAGACAATGTTCTGGACCCAAATCTACACTGTAAAAATCTACACTCTGCTCAGATTGACCAGAGTCAAAGAGGAAGTCTATTACAGCATACCCTTTGAACCTTTGCTTGTTGTGATTGGCTCACTGTGGTACATACAGTTGTAGCACAGGAACGTTCTGTCTGATACAACGAATATAGGCCTAAACCTATATTTTAACTGCAAAATTAAGGGGTTGTCTTATACTCCCAGTCATCTTATACGCCGAAAAATGCAGTACTTATGTCTGTAATTTTGACCAAATTTGATTTAGGCTTTTAAAAATTCAGTTTACAAGACTTGCCAGTTCCAATTTCAAATACCTTTTTATTTCATCTTGATAATTTTTGAAGATAACATTAGAATGAAATGGTTTAGAATCTTACTGCTTTGCTTGTGGATGCTCTGATACTTTAGTTGAGTGCAACCATTCTTATAAATCGCTTTTTCATAGGAAGAGAAAGAAAAGTTAGATATTAACAGTCTTGATGTCTTCAAGGCCTAATTATCACCTCAGATCCAATGACTTTGAGCTAGTCTCTTAGTGATGATTAGAAGTTTTCTCTCTACCTATTACCTATTTGGGTGAGAACTAATGCAAGGTCAAAATAAAGCAGCTTAACAACAAATCCAGACCCTTCATTTTACAGAGGAGTGAGCCAGTTTTCAGAAGTAATGGATCATCCATACCATTACTTGAGGGAAGAGAGAAGTATAAATATCATTATAACTATGCTGTGTTTCTAGGGCTTTGGCTCAGTTCTAGAGCAGTTGCCTTGCATGCATTAGCCGTAGGTTAGATTTCTGGAATCACATAAAAAGTAATTAAATAAAATTTTAAAAGATTTGGGGCCTGAGTGATAGTATAAGTGTTAAAGTGCTTGACTTGGATTTCGCTGATCCCTGGCACCATATATGATCCCCTCAGCTCTACCAGGAGTAACTCCTGGGCACAGAGCCACAAATAGCTTCTATGTACCGGTACTGGTGGCTATTAACCCCAAACCCCAAATAGATAGATTTGAAAATACATGTGCAGCATCCAGGTTAAATTAAAATTAATGTTCAGTATCTCTTTGGGGGAGGGGATAGGGATAATAATGAATCTAGAATTTGATTTATTTCTTTAGGATTGGGTGATTAGAAACACAGAATTCTTTATTGTTCCTTAAGATGTTTATTTCATGTGAGTCAGTGTATAGTATGTACAGGAGCAAATACTAGTGTGTGTAATAAAGTAATGGTGGCATCAAATTGTGGTGTGTTTATTGGGTATTTTAAAATACCCAGTTAAACTTTCTAATAGTCATCTTAAAATTGTTTCTTTATTAACACTAAGACGCCTTCTGAAGAAAATAAAATTATTCTAGGTTTCCCCATAACATATACTTCAAAGTATTTAAACCTTATCAGAGCTGAAATAACACGTTTCAGGATCTAGAACAACTGTTCTTCCTGTGCCAAAAGTTCAGATATTCTCCCTGAGAAATCTCATTCATCAATATTTTGCATTTACAATTGATCTCTATACTTCTTAAGAATACTTATTTTGAACACAGCAAATGGGCAGCAGCAAGTTAAATATTAAACAATATTTAAATCAGGACATAAATATAATAATGCATTATTTAGAACGAAGATAAGCTGATACGATATTCAAATCAGAAAGAAGGTTACTGCCCCTTGCTGATCATCCTCTCAAACTTAGGCAGTGCCCATTCTGTATAATGAAGTCAGCTCTTTGGCAGAAAGAATTTGCATCCAGATAGGGAAAAGTGGCACATCATCTGTTTTCAGCATAACTACTTTGTGCTGGTTTGATCCCTTTTAGCATGCAGCATGAGGATTAACTGTGCTGTCTCCATATATGCATATTCAGATGTACCTTTTCTGGGAATTTCCTTCATCAAGGAGTCACAGAGGTATCTCCCATTTGGTTCCAAACTCATGACCCTTCGACTGTGACATTGCACAGGGTTTAGGTATTTGCTTCCGGATCTTTCATGTTCTATTTGGCCCGCGCTTGACTGGGAAAAGGAGCCCTAATCAGAATTTACAATCTGTCCTGAAATTGGACCTGTCAACATTGCTAAGCATAGGTGGGAACCCAAGAGGCATAATCGTTATGGTTTGGTGCTCACATGGTTTTCAATCAGTTTCTGAACCTACCCCAGGTGTAAAATAGTTTCTCCCAACTTTATTTTATTAAATTGAGTGTTTTGCCTTTGTCTGCAGCTCTCTATATCCAAATAATAACAAGAGTAGTGGGGTAATGGATGTGATTATTGCTTGTCTTTCTGGCATGAATATTTACATTAACTTTAAGATAATAGAATTAGGTCATTACTCAAGGTGTTTAGATGGTTTTAAAAACTGAATTATAGTCAAGGGTCCAGATCGGTAGCGCAAGTGGTAGGGTGTTTTCTTTTCATGTGCTAACCAAGGATGGACCGCGGTTCAATCCCCAGGTGTCCCAATGGTCCCCGAAGCCAGGAGCAATTTCTGAGTGTGTAGCTAGGAGTAACCCTTGAGCACCATATGGTGTGCCCCACCCCACCCCAAAACAACAACAAAAAAAAAAAGAAAAAAAAACCCCTAAATTATAGTCAAAAGAACTTTGGCTTTATAACATGTTATCCTAGGTGATAATTCATGACTGTTACCTTTAAAAATAGTAATAGTTGTTGATATTTCCCAAAATAATTGATATTTTGTGATTAATCTTATGTCTTTGGAGCTCTCTCTCTCTCAAGTACTTGCTCTTTCACTCTTTCTCCCTCCCTTTCTTTCTCTTTATCTCTATTACAGAAGAATTTATATTGTTATGAATTGCTTTGTCTCTTTGGGATAATTTTTTGTATATTTTGGGGCCACCTTTGCTCTGTGTTCAGTGACCATTTTTTCTTTCTTTTTTTGTTTGTTTGCTTTATTTTGTTTTTTTTTTTGGGGGGGGCACACCTAGTGACGCTCAGAGGTTACTACTGGCTATGTACTCAGAAATCGCTCCTGGCTTGGGGGACCATATGGGACGCCGGGGGATCAAACTGTTGACTGTCCTAGGTTAGCATGCAAGGCAAATGCCCTACTATTGTGCCATTGTTCCCACCCCTCAGTGACTATTTCTGATAGACCTGCGGGGTCTATCTATGGAGTTTTAAAGTACAAACCTAAGTCATTCATGTGCACATTACTCCCTCTTTCTCTCTCTCTCACTTTAGCACCATGAATTATTTCTCTTTCTCCTTCCATAAAAATTATGAAGCATTGGGCTGGAGAGATAGCATGGAGGTAGGGTGTTTGCCTTGCCTGTAAAAGTATAGTGGTTCAAATCCCGGCATCCTATATGGTGGTCCCCAAGCTTGCCAGGAGCGATTTCTGAGAGTAAAGTCTGAGCGCTTCTGGGTGTGATCCAAAAGCCATATAAAAGTAAATAAAATAAAAATAAATAAATAAAAATAGAAAAAATTATGAAGCATTTGCAAACTAACAACTCTATTAAGACCAGAAACTTGAGGGGTATTGTTGGTGGGAAGACTGCACTAGTTACGGGATGGTGTTCTTTTTATGACTGAAACCCAGCTCAATGATGTATGTAATAATTTTATTACCAAATTTTTTTAAAAATCAAAAATATAAAATTAAAATTACATGAAAAAAGAAAATAGATAAACAGATGATAGTCATTAATTTTATTTTTCTTATTTTTTAAATTTTATCTTTCTTATTAAAGAAGTTCAGTTCCTTAAAACTGATCCAGATCAGGGGCTGGAGAGATAGCATGAAGATAAGACATTTGCCTTGTATGCAGAAGGACGGTGGTTCAAATCCATCATCCCATATGGTCCCCTGAGCCTGCCAGGAGCAATTTCTCAGTGTAGAGCCAGGAGTAACCCCTGAGTGCTGCCGAGTGTGATCCAACCCCCCCCCAAATAAAAAATAAGAAATAAAAAGACCAGACACTTTGGACTTTGGGACATTTGTTTATTCGATAGTATTACTACTCTGTAGTTAAAATATTGATTGAAAAATAAGGTAAATAGATCAGTACAAACTAACATTCAGTAATCATTTCCAATTTATAATGAACTGAACTATTTCATTTGGGATCTTTGATTTTAACCTCACAATAACTTTTGTGCAATGCAATAAGGTTATTCACTCTTTGGCAAATATTTACTTACTACTAAGTAAAGCAAGGTGAAAGGTTAAATATAGTTAGAGCCTTATGGATATATATGTACATATATATATGTATATATATATGCCTTATGGCACTATAAGAAGGTCGAAAAACACCAATTTCATAATTACTCTTAAAATACCATTATTTGGGGGCTGGAGATGTCATGGAGGTAGGGTACTTGCCTTGCATGTACAAGGACTGTAATTGAAATCCCATCATCCCATATGGTCCCCTGAGCCTGCCAGGAGTGATTTCTGAGTGTACAGCCAGGAGTAGTCAGTCCCTGAGCACTGCCAGGTGTGACCCAAAAACCAAAACCAAAACAAAACAAAAAATCCAAAAAACCATTATTTGGAACAGTGAAGGAAAATTTAATATCTTATAGGAAAGGTATTCAATATAACCTGAGAGAGAGTTAATGAAGAAGACAGAGAACAGGCAATTTGAAGAGGTTAAATATTGGCTATAATGTCACTTTAAACTTGCTTGATTGATTTATAACTAGACTTTTCAAACATAAATAACCAAAGAATATATGAAATTATCTCTTCGTGAAGTACTTAATTGATATTAATTAATAAAGTAATGTAATATTTATTAACCAAAGAAGCTATGATGATGAATTTATTATTATTAGGATGCATCTTTAAGTTTTTATAAGATACAACTGAATAGTAAATACACTTGATATATTTCAAGAAGTACTTTTATTTGTAACATGATATTTGATGGAAACTTAAGATAGTGTGAACTGGGGCCCAGGAGATAGCATGGAGGTAAGGCGTTTGCCTTTCATGCAAAAGGTCATCGGTTTGAATCCCGGTGCCCCATATGGTCCCCTGTGCCTGCCAGGAGCAATTTCTGAGCATGGAGCCAGGAGTAACCCCTGAGCACTGCCGGGTGTGACCCAAAAACCAAACCAAACCAAAACAAAACAAAAGAAAGATAGTGTGAACTATTTTTTGTTTATTGATATAATATGCCAAGAACTCATCACATAATTTCACTGTAAAAAATCTGATATATACTTTGTGAGTTTAGATAAATTCTAAAATTTACACTATAACATAGAAAATAGTGTTTTGAGAGATAGATTTGCAAGTTTATTTTATGATGGCACTGTGATTTACAGTTATTTATAGTAAATTTTCAGGTATATAATGTTCCAAAACTTGTACTGCCACTTGCTCAACTTCCTTCACCAATATCTCTTGATTCCTACCAGCCCAATAGCCTAAATCTTTGGCAAGCTCATTTTTTTGTTTTGGGACCACACCCAGTGACATTGAGGGGTCACTCGTGGCTATGTGCCAAGAAATCAGTCCTGGCTTGGGGGACCATACAGGATGTTGGGGGATAGAACTGTAATCCCAGTCCGTCCTAGGTTAGCACGTGCAATGCAAATGCCCTACCACTTGCGTCACTGCTCAGGCCTCAGGCAAGCTCATTTTTAAATTTGATGATTTAGTTTGGTCTCATGCTTATAGTGTTATTGACTTGTGATTATATACATAGATCACAATGACCTCACACTTGATTTTTATTTAACAGTTACATGACTTTTCCTGATGTTGGCAGACAAGAAGTAGGGGTGTGTGTGTGTGTGTGTGTGTGTGTGTGTGTGTGTTGAAATGTTTTTTTCCTGAAACGGAAAGATGAAGACCAACAAACAAATACATAGGAAACTGAGTATTACCTAAATCTTTGTAAATCAGTGCTGTGGAGTTATTGCTGTACTCTGTGAACATGAGAAAGTGTTTTAATCTCTAATTCCTCACCTATAAAAATATTAATTGTCAGTTCTTACAATGATTAAAAAATAGACAAAAGCAAAGTTTATTTATCCTTTCTTAACAACAATTTAAGTTCAAGGGGAGGATTTTTCCATAACATGTCAGTATTGTAGCAATCCATTAAGAACTTACATTTATTAATGTATTGGAATTAATTTTATTGAGTCATTGGCTGAACTACTCTGGGAATAATTATCACAAAAATCATTAATAACCATAGTTCATTTTTTGAAGGGCCAGAGAGATAGTACAATGGATAAAACACTTGCTGTGCAAACAGTCAACTGTTTTCATTCCAGGCACCAAATATGGTCTCCAAACTATTGCCAAGGAGTGCAAAACCAAGACGAAGCCAGAAAACTGCCAAAAAAGAAAAACAAGAAAAAAATTCTAAAAATTAAATCAAAACAAAACAAAAACAACACACCAAAGCAACATCAACAAAAAGAGCAGAAAAATTTTAGGGGTTATATCTTAGAATATGTATCAGTGTGAGATGCTGAATTCCATCTCTGTCACTAAAAAATGAATAAACAGAAGAATTGTATGATAAAGATTAACATAAAGACAATTTGGTGTTTGGAAATGGCTAATATAGTTATGATGTGTGGCCTGTGATATTTGCCTCATCCACAAAATTCCTCAGTGCTTAAGAAAGCAGCTGTGATTT
This sequence comes from Crocidura indochinensis, assembly GCA_004027635.1. Classification (NCBI taxonomy): domain Eukaryota; kingdom Metazoa; phylum Chordata; class Mammalia; order Eulipotyphla; family Soricidae; genus Crocidura; species Crocidura indochinensis. Next base: position 13,414 of record PVKC010006483.1, read on the forward strand.
ATTTACTTCATTACCTTTCTTTGAAAGAGAAAACAGGAGAATATGGAAAGAAAATTTGAGATTATGAAGGATAATCTTTTGAAAAGATTAGATCTAAGGATCATACCTTTTACCATCCTTTCTTAGACTAGCTATCTTATTCATTTTAAACCGATCAATTTCTTTTTCTTTTTCTTTTTTTTTTTTTTTGGTTTGTTTTTGGGTCACACCTGGTGACACTTAGGGGTTACTCCCAGTTCACACCTGGTGACACTTAGGGGTTACTCCCAGTTATGTGCTCAGAAATCACTCCTGACTCCGGGGACCATATGGGACTCCCGGGATCGAAGCAAGGTCAGTCTCGGGTTAGCCACGTGCAAGGTGAATGCCCTAGTACTCTTCTATCGCTCCGGTTCTGATCAGTCTCGTTTTGTATAAGTTAATTTATTATAACTTTAGTTTTTTTTTTTAAAACACTGTATTGCTTTATTGAAGTGGAGAAGGAAAAAGTGGTGGGAGAAAAAGAAGTCAATTAAAGGAATTAAATATAGGAAGCATTGTTACAACAGCAATACACACTGTACAATCATTTCCTTAAGAGTATTTGACTCATGGAAGAAAACTTTTGATTGCTGTTCCTAAAATATCTGTTTGAAGTAGAAATTAGCTTCAATAATATTAGTAGAGAATATGTTTTAGAATGTGGAAGAAACTGGATATAAAAATCCCAGCAGCGTACTAGAACAGTCCTAGATGGTTAGGCTGAGGCCAACACCTAGTGAGAACAAAAGCCTTGTCTGTGGGGATTTTGGATGATACCAAGAGACATATTACACTATACATAAACCAAATTAAATTGTTTTCATAAGTGTTATAATGTTTTATATAGTAAAAGAATATTTTACATGCACTTTAATTTCACAGCAAATGTGGCAGTAGATACTTAAATACAGAAAAAACATTAAAGCAAGATATCTAACTCCTTAATATAAATACATACAATTCAATATGGTTACACTATCCTTATATGTAGGCCTTTCTGTGCTGTAAGGTGGTGGTTATTGAAAGCAGGGCCCATTGTATCAACATCTAAAATTCAGCCACCACCTTCTATATGTGTTCTCTTTATGCATTTTCTTCTTCATTTTCCTGCTTTTTAAGCAAAACTGGTAAAAATAAATTAAAACATAGCACTCTGGCAATCAAGATGTTTGACACCTTCATTCTTCTGAGGCTAAGAAAGCACTGTGCAACATTTATAGCTTTGATTTACAGACAGAATGGCCACAAATGTCCCTGGCTTGAAGACTTCCACTACTTTTCTAATCAGGTCATCATAAGAGATCTAAGTTAAGATTTTTCAAAGTTAACATAAGAGAATTCTGGTTCTGGAGTTATGTGATTAGTCCAGTGTGGCGTGAAGATGTTGTTGAATCCACTGCTGATATATCCAGGGTCCCCAAATATCTCCCAAATTGAGTGACCAACTCCCATTCTTGGGAGGCCTTGGCAATAATGGTCCATAATAAATGATTCAAACAAAGAGATTTGTGGGGACAAAAGGTTTGGCCAAAAGAGCCTAATCCTCCTTGGTTCGATCTCTCTCTCTCTCTCCTCTCTGTCTGTCTCTGTCTCCTTCTCTTCTCTCCCTGTCACTCTCTCTGTTTCTCTGTCTTCTCTTCTATCCCTGTCTCTTCTAATCGCTCTTTCCGCCTGGGCCCCTTTTGTCTGTCCCCTCCCCCCCTTTATCCTTTCTCTCCAACTGTCACTGTCCAACTGCCTCTGTTCAACCATCTACTTTGGCCTCCCATTCAAGCTTCTTTATTTCTAAATACAAAATAAATACAATACATAAAATAAATACAAAATACTCTACAATTCCCCCTTTTTAGTAAACATTATTAATAAACAATGCAACAATATATATGACTCATAAACCCTAAGCAAAATCTTCATGAAATATAAATCTAAGATATAAGACATTAATTACAATATACATCTACAATCAATACAAATTTAAAAGCAAAATGACTCTCAAATGTAAAACCACTGAAAAATATTTTTTAAAGCAAAGTAGAGTAAAAAGCAAGAAACATCATTTGGGAAAGTATCAACAGTACAACACAGCCACTAACCTAAAGTTGTTATAACACAAAAAAATCCTAAAAGTAACACTTATGATGGTGGAGAACAATAATTACAATAGGTAAAAGATGACTAGTATAAAATATCAAAGGATTATACTCATAATAAAAATGCAAAATGTGACAGTCCTTCAAAGTCCAATGCAAGTCTGCAAAGATGAAGGATATGGAACTCTGAGTAATTCATCCATGGAAACTTGAGAAGTCTAGTAAACCCAACGTAGTCCATCCTCTAAGATGAGCACTGTAAAGAGAGTCCACCTAAAAGTATGGTTCTGTCAAGATTATGATTATATTTCCATGTTACAGTAAGAAGTTAAAATTTGTTAAACAAGTATATCTCAATACTTAACCCTAAACCAACATTCATATGATGAAGAATCTTTCTCTTTTGCAAGCCTTAACATCAGTAGATTGCAAGTTTTCCCATTAGTAATGACCTAAGACAATACTGAAAGTAAGGCCTTAAAACAATACTGAAAGTAAGGCATTAATACATCATACAATCAACCACAATGGAGATCCATTGTATTCACTTCTAAAAACAGTCATACTTAAACATGAACCATAAAACATTAAAAGGTACTTATCGTAGATTCTTGAGAAGTATAAAACAGGATATATGCTGCTGTGGATTTTACACATCTAGTAGGAATTTTCTTGATCTTCTTGTCATCAAAATTGATCCAGTATTGTTCTGTGGCAATTTTACAATACGAAGTACAATGTCCAAAGTAAACCTGACCAAAATGATTTGATACTGATAAGCTGTATTTTTCAATCTTGTTATTATTTTCCTGAGTGAATTCTGTTAAATTGAGGTCTTCTAAAGGAAAATCCACATAAGTGTGTAGTTTTTTAATTTGTTTTCCATCAAAAAGCAAAACGTTTCAAATGAATTATCAATACTGGAGGTATTCTCCATAAGTATGTTTTCTTTAAAAAATCTCTTTTAATGTTGCAGTTGTTACAATAAATTCTATTATTATCTCTCAAATCCTCTTCTTTAAAAAATTCAAAGAGGCATTCCTGCAATGTATATCTATCTGTAGACTTGATAGCCAGAGACAACTGAACAAATGTTTCATAAATCTCTGACTCTTGGTAACGTGTAAGACACTGTAGTATGGATTTACACTGACCTTGAAAGAGATCATATATAATAGATTCATGAATCCTAAATTGCTGATATTTTTCATTGTCCCTAATGTGCATAGCTTCATCTGTCTTCAAATATTTAGTCAGCAAATCTTGATGTAGTCCTTTATAAGAAACATTAATAAGTCATGAGAATCCTGTTGGTTATGTCCATCAAATTGGTCATTAAGTAAACTAATTGTCGTTTTAAAATTTTTGGATTAATATATCTATTACATCCATTTCCCATGAGTTTAATAAGATGATCAAATTTTTCTGCTAATTTTCCTTTATGTCCATTTGAATTTTCCCTGTTAATGTTTTTTTTTTGTAATAATCCTGACAAATTACTGAGTCAAGTTTGAAATATTATACAGGCATTGTAATATTGAGTTCATATAACATGAGTTACCTACATTTTGTAATCCAGTAAAAATAGATTTTTGTTTTTCTATATTTTTTCCAAAATGTATAGGTTTTATACTGTTATTAATGCCTCTCAAAGTATGAGAGGTGAGTGTTACTCCCTTTTTTACTGTCCCAGACACCTCAGCAATGTTACGATTATTCAAGTCTGGAGTATCCTGTATTTGATGTGTGGTGGAGCCAATAGTATCACCACCCTGATCTTGGTCATTTATGCTAATCCAATTTCTGACGAGGCGTAAAGGGACCCAAAATTTCTTGAGAGGGTCATCATTTGTAAAAACATAGGCGTAACCCCTTCCTCTCAGGAGAAGGTAACCAGCAATCCATTTTTCATCCTCTTTTATACAAATTGGAGTGTCTGTAGTTTCTTGCCCCTCAATTTCTTCCTTAAAATGTTTTTCCCCTGCTGTATAAATTTCCCCGTGGGGTAAGTTCAGGTAATTTAGTGTAATAAGAGTCAACGATAACAGTTCAGCTGGTGCTAATCCTCTTTTTCTATTCTTTTGTAATTGGGTTTTTAGCGTTCTGTGGGCTCTTTCCACAATAGCCTGTCCTGGACAATTGTGGGGAATCCCCTTAAGATGTTTTATTTGCCATTCTTTACAAAAATATTCAAAAGTTTTGCTTATATAGGAGGGCCCATTATCAGTTTTGATGGAATATGGAATACCCATAACAGAAAAACATTGCAAAAGAAAACTGCAAACAGTCCTAGATTTTTGGGAAGACATTGGGATTGTCCAAATAAACCAAGAATAAGTGTCCACCACCACAAGAAGATAAGGTTTTTTTGGAAATATATCTGTTTGGGTTATATCCATTTGCCAAAGTTCATTAGATTGCAAACCTCTTGGTTTTGCTCCTGCTACGTGAATCTTTTTTGCTAATGGAGCACAGATGTTACACATCTCTATAATTTTTCTAGCTTGCCTCCATGGAATTTGATAATTTACATGTAAATGGCGAGCATTTGTGTGTAATGCTGTATGTTCTTTTACAGGTGATTTAAATATAGGCATTGCTAACAAGTCAGCAGTTTTATTTCCTTGCACCATTGGCCCTGGAAGATCTGAATGAGTCCTAATATGTGTAATAAATATGGGTTCAGTTAGTTTTTGTATAAGCTGTTGTAGTATTTTTAGTAAATTCTGTATAATTGGGCAGTGATCATTAAGGGAGGCAGTGGCTATTACTGGACATAAATTTACAACATACAATGAATCAGAAGCAACATTTATGGCTTCAGATACAATTCCTAATAAGAAAATTAACATTACTAATTCAACTTTCTGTGCAGACTAATACTTGTATTTATGGTTATATTAATTATTTTCTCCAGCTATCCCTCCATTTCCTCCAAATGACCCATCTATATACAAAATCTTTGCGTTGGGAATAGGAGAGTTCCGAACAATTGAAGAAATAACCACTGAGTCTTTTTCAAAAAGTCCCAAGTTTTTCCTGGTGGATAATGAAAAGAAATCTCCCCTGTGAAATCTGAAAAGGCCCTTCGTAGAGATTCATTAAGAGGCAATATTGACTCAATTTCCTTTTTTGATACTGGCAAAGCTATTACATCTGGGTCAAACCCTAATAGAGATATTAATCTGAGTCTTGCTTTAATAATCAGTTCTGAAATTAATTCCAAGTAAGATATCACAGACCGATGATGTTTATTATGTAAATACACCCATTCCAGAGGACCAGCCTGTTGCATTAAAGCTGCAGTTGGGGTTTCTTTTGTAGGGAAAATTAGTAAAAATACTTTCTCTCCCAGGATGAATATTAAGAGAAATGATTTCTGCAATCTGTTTAAAAAATTGTCCAATTCGTTTTTAGTAGCTGGTGTCAAAGTCCTGGTTCTGTCTAAAGCATGATTACCTTCTAAAGTTTTAAATAGATTAAACAGCTCTGCATTCGGAATTCCAAAAGCAGATGGGAGCCAATTTATGTCACCTAAAAGTTTTTGAAAATCATTAAGTGTTTTAAGGTTTCCTTTTTTGATGGAAATTTTTTGTGGATGTATTGATGTTCTGTCCAAAATAAAACCCAAGTATTGATATGGTAGCATAATCTGTATTTTCTCTAAAGCTATTTTCAGTCCTGTGATTTGCAAACAATCACTCACATAAGCATATAATTTCTGTAAACCTGTTTCATTATTCATCGTAATTAAAATTCAATTTCATTCCATTCATTCAATAACCACAAGGATGAATAGTGTAGCATCAGTGACAGAATCTTGTACCAGGTCACAAATTCCATTCTCACGAATGGACTATTATTTTATCACTAATACTTGAGAGGTGTTTTTTTTATTTGTTTTGTTGGGGAGGGCACACCTGGTGGCAATCAGGGGTTACTCCTGGCTTTTCGCTCAGAAGTCTATCCTAGCAGGCTTGGGAGACAATATGGAATGCTGAGAATCAAACCCAGATCTATCCTGGGTTTTGCAAGGCAAAACTGTGCTATCTCTCTGACCCCTTACTTGGGAGTTTTTCAATGTTATAAACCTAAAACTGTCCAGAGAATTAAAGGAGCATATTGGACCATCCTTAGCATATATTGGCATCCTTTGCAGTACAAGTTCACTCAACAGAAATTCCAGGATTTGAACTGGCTGATTGATTACTAGAATCTCTGGAAAATCCAAAGTATATAAGTACTAATAGTCAGAATCTACACGTCCCATAAAATATGCTGCTCCATTTGGAAAAATTTAATTTAGAAATTCTATTTCTTCCTGGAAATTCTGGTATGGGTTCCCTTGATGAAAAGGTTTTATTAAATTCTTATGAGAATGAAATAAGCTATAAATTGAGTTAAACCCACTGTAATCCCTAGCAAATTCAACAGGAGACCCAGTGCTTTCAGCAAGAGGATGGTACCACGTTGTCTTCAAAAAGAATCATCTTGGAGAATCATTTCCAAGAATCATCTCTTGGAGACAAACCTGCTACTCTGAGTACGTAAGTTTCCTGCTTGTCAAGTTTTTGTCACACTTAGAAATGCACATTGGACATCCTTATAAAATTCACTAAAACCAAAGAAGTCAAATTTTCTCAAAGCCTTTGCTGTCTGAGGAAATTAATCCCTAAGTATCCCAATTTTATGTTATTATCTGTCTCTGGTTGTCCTATATTGTTGATTTTGGACTCTTTAGACATGAAGTTATACTGACATATTGGAAGGGGTTTGGTTCTAAATCTAGAAAGTAATTTGCCATATTTTTAGTTTGGGAATATTATTTTATCACTAATACTTGTAAGTTTTTAAATGTTATATTATACCTAAATTGCCTTGAGGCTTAAAGGAGCATATTGGATATAAAATAAATCATCCTGTATCCTTCTTGTTGTTCATAGATTTCACAAATAATTAAGCAAGATTTAGAATTATAAGAAAAAAGGTAATAAGAATCTTATCAATAATATAATATGTCTTATATGGATAGAACAAGAAAAGTTAATTCACTCAGATGGTTCCAGAGGCTACTTTTAAGAATATTTGCCTAGAAGAGAGAAATAAAAAGGAAAATTGAAGGAAGGCCAATTATGGTGGTTACTAAAGGAAAAAAAAAAGAACATTCAGATAAACAGAGACTCATATGGCCTTTGTCAGCTAATAGCAGGTATTGTCCCTTTAAGGTTGAAGACATCACTTATCAGAAACCCATGCCTTGTAATTGCTGCTGGATGACTTCAGGGAGGTATTTAAGTCAATGTCCTGGGCTGAAGTGCTAAGGGGCACTAGTTAGGAGACTGCCCTGGGGCTTGCTGGATTGGTCCTGCTGGATGAACTGCCGAATTGCTGGAGAAACTGTTTATTGGACTCCTGGTTCCTGCTGTCTTTTGTCTCCTATCCAACTGCTCCAGGCCTAACAATAACAAGGGATATGAAGTCTTCTAGAGAGATAACCTTAAGGGAAATATTTACCTATAAGTATCTATTTCAAAGGTCACAACCATTCTGCTTTTAGGACACCTTCCAGGAAATTAATCTTTTAACAGAGACATACTTGGTGGTGGCATTTTTTTACTCCTTCATCAAGTTGAGTTTGAATATTAGTTAGAACATTTATTAATACTTACCCCTAATTGACCTCTCCAAATGCAACCATAGTTTCCAGGGCTCACCTTTATGTATTCTATCATATTATGAAATTTTTTGTTATTTCTCCTTAAAATACCTGAATATAATCTTTATTAAATAAAATTTAATAATGACAATGTTTTGAAAATTAATCTGGAAGTGATTTTGCTGAGATTCCTCAGCTTCACATGGTGTTTTTTTCTCAATTTTTTTCTTTTAAATAGCACATTTTCAGGGCCATAATGTTCTATGCAAGTACTGTCCTAATATTATCTCATAATAAATAAAGAGTTTGCAGAATTTCCCTTAATTGTAATTTGATGTACTCAACAGTCAGTATATAATAGATTGGCCTTTTAAGAAAATACTCATTTAAAAGTGGGTTTATTCAGTAGGGATTTAGATATTCACCAAAATATCCATTATTTTCAAAATAATTGCCTTATAAATCCTTAAGCCACAAACTATAGAACTTTTATACATTTTTCAGGATTTTATTTTTTCAAGAGTTATTAATCTGCATAAAGCTTCTTAATATTTTTATTATATTCCAAGTATATAAAAACAAGTTAATAAATGATGCTATTCTGAGAAATGATCAGTTGTCATTCATGATACTTTTCGTTATTTTGATCAAAATTTGCTTAAAAATAAAGGTAACCCTTATTGACAGAATCCAGAATATACATGAGGCCAACACCAATAGACATTCCCCCAAATATTTTGAGTAATGCCCTATTACTGAATAGTGTCTACTTTATAGATTGACTTCTCTGAAATGGGTAATACTCTTGATATTAGATAAATATTGAAATTCTTGTTTAGCAAAGATGAGTGACTATGTTTACTACTCATGCCATAGTTGATTTCTAATATTAAAAGTCAGTCATATAATTGACTATACCAGATAACTGAATTGTTTGATTTCTTGAAATATATGTTCATCCTTATTCCCTAAAGAATATTCAGTGGAGAAGGTGGCAGAATGGGATTGGGAAGGGTCTCAACACTCTCCCACACAAATTTTAACTATATCACTTATTTTTCTATTACAGTTTTATCTGTTGAATATATTAGGACTCAGTAAAAATGTAATTTTAATATAACATAATTTCATACTTACAGCTGGAAAATTAAAAGTTTAAAATGTCATTGAATTCCTGAATGAGACCTTTTGGAGTTCACTTCAAAGAGGTTTTTTATTCTTCATCAGGTGATAAATGAGAATTATTTGGTATACAAAATATAGTACAGTAACAAACGAGTCTCTCTTCTAATATATTAGTATTCCAATGAGTTGTAACAGACCAGTCAGTTCAATTTAGTTTTCAGCTAGATTTTATAAGTTTTAGATAGTTGACAAATTAGAAAGTAAATAATAAACAATTTCTTGTTAAATATCTGAAACATAATATTATAGTTAATAATATAATAGATAATATATAGATAATATTTAGTCTCCACTCCAAATTTTATATTGGAATATATCTTAGTTCTTTATATTTCTTGTTATGTGTTTGCTTTTAATCTTTCTTTGTCAGAAAATAGATTAATACTATCTTATAGTCATTTTAAATTAGCATAAAACTCTTAATTTCTAGAATTACCATGCATGAAAATTTTTGTCTCTATTTGTCCCTGGTCTTTGCTCAATTTTGTATGAGAAAACTCAACATTGAAAGCAATATGGTAATAAAAGCTATATATAATGGCAGCAGTGTCTTTAGTGTTATAGTAAAGAGAAAATCAGTGTTTGCTTTGTACACTCTTGGTTTTGTAACTTCAAAAATTAAAAATTACTTGGTTGAAGGGCATCTTAGTTGTTTCCAGAGTCTGGCTATTGTAAATATTGCTGCAATGAATATAGGTGTGAGGAAGGAATTTTTATATTGTATTTTTGTGTTCCTAGGGTATATCCCTAGGAGTGGTCTGCCCTTCAATGGATGAATGACTAAAGAAACTGTGATAAGGGGCCTGTGAGGTGGTGCTAGAGGTAAGGTGTCTGCCTTGTAAGCATTAGCCAAGGAAGGATCGTGGTTCAATCCCCCGGCGTCCCATATGGTCCCCCAAGCCAGGGACAATTTCTGAGCGTTTAGCCAGGAGTAACCCTGAGCATCAAACATGAGTGGCCCCCAAAAAACAAAACAAAACAAAAAAAACCCTGTGATACATATACACAATGGAATATTATGCAGCAGTCAGGAGAGATGAAGTCATGGAATTTTCCTATACATGGATGGACATGGAATCTATTATGCTGAGTGAAATAAGTCAGGGGGCAAGAGTTAGATGCAAAATAGTATCATTTATCTATGGGTTTTAAGAAAAATAAAAGACATTTTTCAATAAATATCAGAGACAAAAGAGGAGGTCTGGAAACTCACCACAGAGAGAAATAATATTGAGAACTATCATAAAAAAGTGAATAAATGAGGGACGTAGAAAGCCTCTCTACAATACAGGCAGGGGTGGGGTGGGGAGGAGGGAGATTCAGGACATTAGTGATGGGAATGTTGCACTGGAGAAGGGGGGTATAAAAAAAGGAAAAACAAATAAATATAAATAAATAAAAATTACTTGGTTATTTTCTGGGAATTCCCCTGATTCAATGTTAATATGTACTAAAATACTATTGTGAAAGATATGTAAGCCAATATGGTCAAAATAAAAATTATATATAAAAATTACTTGGTTATTTTCAGAATATATTTAAGTGGTCGTCATCCCATCTCCTCTATGTTGCTTTCATATCAGCCCCTTAATTTGGTGAGTGAGTTTTATTAATGCAACTACTGGAAGGCATGAGAGTAGCAGAACATATGTGTTTTTATCCATTTGGCACAAAATAAACATTACTCTTCTAACTTAGTGGAAAAAAGATCTGGAGGGAAAAGATTTGAGTTCAATTCTCAACCATCTATCTTATAGACTTAGTGTGGGAATTAAACACCATAAAGTCAGACAAAAATAACGTCTGATATTATTATTAATTTGTTATTGAAAATTTTCTGTAAAACACTTAGGGGAATGACATGCAGCAATATTTTTGTGATTGCTTTTAAACAAGCTATTTTAATATCACTCTTAATAGTAATCTATGATACTCATAGTTGTTCTATTTAATAAAAACAGTTTAAAAATTTCTACTTCTGTTTTTTCTTCTAAGAATTTGTTTCCTACTTTTGACTTTTACAATAAGCACATTTAAAGGAGTTTCTAAAAGGAAGAGTAGAATGGAAATGACAGAATAATTTCTGTCTTATATTTTATAATTTGCCTTTCTTGAAAAAACTAATAGATTTCTTGACAAAGTTGTTTATGGAGGTCCTATTAAATATCCTCTTCTTTAGCTGAGAATATTGCAGTTTTCTTTTAACTTTATCAACAACTCTACATTTAATTAATATTTAAATAATTAATTAACTAAATTAACTGGTCCGTGTTGCATGTTTTTTAAGTAAAAGGATATATTTTTATATCTAATTATATCTAAACTCAAACTATAATCATGTTTGTAATTATGATGCTTAAATAAATGAATAACAAAAATAGCAATTAGATCTTATAAATGACAAAATTCATGACTTGTTTAAAAATATTGTATTTATTCAACCTTCTGAAGATAGAACCTCGGGCTGAAATAGAAAAACATTTCCTCACATTAAGTTGATGGCTTTTCCCCTACATTGTGATGCCTCAACTTTAAGCTTGTTTTATAAATTCTGTTTGGACACTCTGTTAGCCCTCAGGCCATAGACTATTGGCAAACAGTTGATTCCTTTTTTTTTCTCCTTGGCATAACTGCCGTTTCACAGCAGCACATCCTTCTTCTTTTGTTTAAGTTGGCTACAGTGTTTCTTGCTTAAGGGATTTACCAGAATGTGGTCATACCTGAGACTTAACTAAAATCAGGATAAAGAACTGGGAATAAGAAGGCCATAAACTGACCACTGGGTGGGTCATATTATTCTTTCAACTGTTCAGCAAAACACATATGCATACCACGAGCCCTGACTTTCAGAGGTGGAAAAACAAACTGAACATATGGTAAAGTTAAAAATTAATATTAATAAATGGAAAAGTTATTTCCCCAACAGACATTTCATTTTAAGATTGTCCTCCACTTGAATGATTTATTTAACTCTAATCTACTAAAATGGGCAACAGGCTGAAAATTGTAAAGAATACTCAAATCAGAAACAGAAAGTGATTATTATTATTTTTAAGAATTATATAGACAAATTCATATTTGTTTAAAAGGTATTTAAAAAGTTTTCTAAACAAACTATTCCCTATATTTTAATTCACCAATTAAGTAATATATAAAAACAATGCTTACTAGATGAAATATCACTATAGTTTTTAATGTTTTTTGCACATTTGGTAAGTTGAGATGATTTCAGAGGGAAATGTACAACTGATATTTGAAATACAGAGGCAAACCAAGGAAATTATAAATTCTATAATGTTTTCTAAGGCTTTGCTAAACTGAATACCTGCATACTTAATAAGATACAGCTAGACTGATTTTTACTTTCCTGCACATATATTTCATAATAGCATGAATCTGAAAGAAATGATAGAATCATTAATTTTGTGGCAAAGATATATAATTTCAGACTTTTCTGAATCCTTCAAGCATGCCCTTTTCTCTCCTGTGTCCAGCTTCCTTTTTACCTAATTATAAATAAAAATTTTAAGTAAAACAAATGGTTTTCATTTTGTAACACCTGTTTGTGTTGCTTTCAAGATTTCCATTTGAAAGACTGCTGACTAGTAACTAAGACTGATTCATTGATATGTCAACAGAAGCAAACTGACTTTGATAATTTTATTAAATATAGCTATATATTTAATTTTATTCAACCAGTATATTTATTTTCAGACAGCTAACTTATCTGATGGCATTGTTCAGAGGTCTCTAGAGCTCCTTAATCTCCTTTATGGATATTTGTGAGGCTACAACTATTTTTTGCTAATTCTAAAAGTGATACTTATTTGTCATTTTCTCCCACAACTCTACAGTGCATTCTTAAGACATTATGCAAAATTTAATAAAATTATCTTTCAGATGGTTTATGATTTGTATGTCTGTGGATTTTTGTGTTTAAAATCTTTTAATTTTAAATACAGTAAGTATAACCCACTGAATTAAATATAGTAAGTATAACCCATTGATTCACTTTGAGAATCCTCTGTAATTAAATTATAGAATAGGGTTTTAAAAATACTCAGATAACATTTGTGTTGGATAATGTGAGAGTCAATAACAATACAAAAATAAATATAAATGTCTAGCATTTTTACCTATAGCAGCTGAAACAGGAAAAGTTTTCTTAAGTATTATTCCCAGCTATCCACTCAGTCCATAGTTCATCATTTGGGATTTATAGATGTGTTTTCAGAGTTCCATTTGTACTTGTACTTTAATCAGCAACTCTGTGAAATAAAGTGCTGGGCATGGTGATAGGTTTTATCAAATTTGTTACTTATAAGAACTGTATTTATTAGGAAAGAAACTGTCTAAATGCACATTTTTGGGGGAGAATATGATGCTTGACAGTGGAGATAATTGGCATTTGGAGGTTGCAAGATACATACTCTTGGGCCAGAGATTGTACCATGTGAGAAAGGAGCTTGCCTTGAGTGTGGCCTATTGGGTTAGGTCACTGGCACCCTGAGCACTTCTAGGAATAATCCTCGAGCACAATGTCAGAAGTAAATTCTGAACAAGTTGGTTGTGGCCCAAATACTAGTTAATTAAAAAGAACTAATAAGTACTCTTGTTTATTTAACATGTACTCAAACAGAAAACCAACAGAGGAATCATTAAATATATAATACTTTGTATTTTTAGTGATTGCCTTTTAATAATTTGTACTTCTATAAAATAGTAGTAAAAGTTAAAAGATTGGTAAATTATGAAGAAAGGAGATAAAATATTTGTACTTTATTAATAAGCTTTAAGATTAGCATACATTTTATAAATAGAATATACATCTTTCATTCAAAGGCTATTTCCCACACTTTGAGTAAGCATTTATACAAGGTATATACTTTATAAAAGACACTTTGGATATCTAGATAAACAAATTTGGCTCATCAGAGAACAAAATGAAAACCAAAATTCACATGGATATTGAAGCAAAGCTGACAGTATTTAATTCTAATCAGCATCACTATAAATCAAAGCAGGTATTGATGAAGAGAAAGTTATTCTTCCCAAGGAGAATATCACATAGGAAGACATCAATATATTAGAAGTCTTGATGCTTTTGTGCACCAGAAGGACTATATTTGATTTGATTATGTAAATAATAGAGGGAAGTGAATTTATGTTTTGATAAGAGATTTGTGAGCCATTTTGTAACTTGAAATTTATTTAATCATTCATGACAAGCCCTCAAGCATATGATAAAACAGACAAATTAAGTCATTGTACAAGAAGATATAAGTGTCCTCACTTTGTTTTCTTTGTTTTTTTTTTGTTTTTTTTTTTGTGGTTTTTGGGTCACACCTGGCAGTGCTCAGGGGTTACTCCTGGCTCCATGCTCAGAAATTGCTCCTGGCAGGCACAGGGGACCATATGGGGCACCGGGATTCGAACAGATGACCTTTTGCATGAAAGGCAAACACCCTACCTCCATGCTATCTCCCGGGTCCCTCTCACTTTGTTTTCTAAATTTAAAATGTATCTATATTTTCTTGATTTTCTGCTGTGACAATTCTGAAAACCTATGTTAGGCTCTCTTCAAAATGTGAAGTTCAGCAATTTCATGTTGGCAGCTTCAAGTTTGGGATGCTAGTCAATATAGTATAGAAATTGGCAAAAGTGACATCAGAATATTTAGTTATTGTTTGTCTGCTCTTTACTGGGACATAACTTTTTCTACTTGATATCAATTCAGAGAAATATTTTTATATATTTTCAAAGTTTAATGAGTCCTAGTGAATATCAACTGTCAACCAAAAATTAGGCGAGTCCCTGTTCACTATGGTGGAATAGTGCAAATGTCTTAACTTAAAAAAAATAGCAGCTGTTCATTCAGCTCTATATAAGTAGGCAAGAAGTCCACTATTATAAGCAAGCAGATATATGTATATCTACATATTTAATAATCAAATATATATTTAAATATATAGATTAGGGTAATATTAGGACTTAAATAAAAGTAATAATAGCTACTCATTAGCTAAATTGTCATCTGCTTTTTTTTTGAGGCAATGAGAAGTCATTCTAGAATTGTGGAGCAAAAATATGTTGGGTTTCATTTCATAAAAATAAATCTGGAAGTTGTATTAAAGAATGACTGAAAAGAGCAAAGGTTAATGATGTAAACTACTATCATGGAAATGGTAAAGACTTGGTATGACTTCAATGGAGAATTGTTTGAAGAGCAAAGTCATGGCTTTCATCCCTCACTAGACCAGTTGCTTTGGAGTTCATAATTGCCTATATATTTTCTGGCAAACTCTCCTCAAAATCATAGCAGGACTTAACAATAGAGTCAAAAGGAGACTCATTTTTCTCATTCACATGTAGACTTCTTAAAGCAGACATCCAAAAGTTGGTGGGTCAATAATAAATTATGATCATAATAAAAAGCAATGCTAATATTAGTTTTGCTGTTTAGACTCCTCTGGAAAGAGCAAAGCAGATGGAAGATGGTACCTTGGTCAAGTTCACTGACATATTTGTTATTCAGATATAAACCAGGATATTGGCAGATGAGTTTATCTGTTATGTTGCATGCTTCATGGCTATATTCCAATGTAATGAAAGATTCAGAGCAGAGCAAAACAAAAGTGCTTTTTGAATGTTGTGCTAAGTCAATGCAAATGGACTTGGCAAGGATTTTCTCAGAAAGCTGCCCAAATTCCCCCTCATTGCTTCCTTCCTCATTGGTTTGGGTAAATAAAATACTTATGATTTAGTAATAAAATCTCCCAAAGACTAAGTGCTTTCATATGTTCAAAAGGTGTGGGAATCTTCAGAAGAAATGAAAATACCAGGACTTAGCCAAGGTCCTTAAATAGGATTGTGACACATTTGAGTTTTGTCCTGTGTGGTTCACCAAGTAGCCTAGATTATTATCTGATTGGAACAGACAGTTAAGGACATTTGTTGAATTTTCCCTATGGCAAAATATTCAGACTGTCCTTGCAAAGGTAATCTTCATATATAAAATTATTTCATGTTTTGTTTCCTGTTTTTCTGGGCCCTGATTTCCCAAGGTCTTAAGACTCTTGTACACTTATTCCATGCCTTGGTTTTTATTTTATAAAATGAAGAGAACATAGTCATTACCACAGGCTAATGTTTGAGAATTAGCAGAAAGAAATGCATGAAAAATGCTTGGCATAATATCTGGTATATGGAGAATATTGATAAACATTGACATTATTATTATTTGTGTTGTTATTGCTTTAGACAGTACTATTATAAAATTTATAGTATTACTGTAAAAGATTTATAATCCACTTTGGTCAAAATGAAAATTATTAAAAATAATTGATTGTAGTTTATTCAGGTACCAAAATCAAGTCATTAGGAAAACTAACATTTTAGAATTTTCTTTTTATAATTTTTTTTCTTTTTTCCTTTTTATAATTTTTGCTGCTATACTCAGTAGCATTAAGAAGTTGCTCCTGGCTCTATTTTCAGAAATTACTCCTGTCAGTTTCAGGTTAACCATATGGGATGTCAGGGATCGATCAAACCCAGATCGGCCCCATGTAAAGCAGAAGTGCTATCGCTCAAGCCCCTATTTTTCTTGCTTAAATTCCTGCCTAAGGTCTATTCTCTCTCTCTCTCTCTCTCTCTCTCTCTCTCTCTCTCTCTCTCTCTCTCTCTCTCTCTCTTCTCGATAATTGCAAGTTAAATATTCTGTTGAGAGATTGGGGAAATCTAAATGGTGTTGTGACCATTCCCTTATGTGATTTTTTTCAATCTAGAACTCTCATGGCCAAGGTTCCTTAATGCTCTTTTTGTGCTATTAGAACGGTCATTCATTAAACCACCTGTTGACAACATGGCCACACCAAAGAGCAATCCAATTTTTAACTGTAATATCCCCTAAAAGTTTACTCATGATATATTCAGACTCCTGTCTTCTCTTTCATTTCCATTTCCATTTATCTGTAATAGCCTAGGTGAACCAATTGCCTCAGCTTTTGTTTCACGTGAACTATTTTTTTTATTTAAATAAAACTTTTAATTGAATTACCATTAGATAAACAGTTACAAAGTTGCTCATGATTGAGTTTCTGCCACACAGTGTCCAACATCCATTTTTTCACCAATGTACATTTCTTTTATTTTTATTTGAAAATTGTTTTTATTTACTTAAAGATCTTGATTACAGATATGATTGTGGTTAGGTTTCAGTCATGTAAAGAACACTCCGCTACATCAGTGCAACATTCCTACCACCATTGTCCCAGTGGTGAGTTTTATGAATTGAGCTGGAGGTTCCAGCCCTCCTCTCGTTGTCTCTGAATATTGTTGCAAAGACTTTTATTTTTCTCAAAATCCATAGATGAGTGAAATCATTCTGCGTCTTTCTCTCTCCCTCTGACTTATTTCACTCAGCATAATAGATTCCATGTACATCCATGTATAGGAAAATTTCATGACTTCATCTCTCCTGACGGCTGCATAATATTCCATTGTGTATATGTACCATAGTTCCTTTAGCCATTCGTCTGATGAAGGGCATCTTGGTTGTTTCCAGAGCCTGGCTATTGTGAATAGTGCAGCAATAAATATAGGTGTGAGGAAGGGATTTTTGTACTGTATTCTTGTGTTCCTAGGGTATATCCCTAGGAGTGGAATAGCTGGGTCAAATG
>PVKC010006484.1:0-30943 GCA_004027635.1 Crocidura indochinensis
CTTATCCACTGCTGGTGGGAATGCCGTGTAGTCCAACCTCTATGGAAAGCGATATGGAGATTCCTCCAGAAAATGGAAATCGAGCTCCCATACGATCCAGCTATACCTCTTCCAGGGACATACCCTAGGAACACAAAAATACAATACAAAAACCCCTTCCTTACACCTATATTCATTGCAGCACTATTTACCATAGCAAGACTCCGGAAACAACCAAGATGCCCTTCAACAGACAAATGGCTAAAGAAACTGTGGTACATATACACAATGGAATACTATGCAGCTGTCAGGAGAGATGAAGTCATGAAATTTTCCTATACATGGATATACATGGAATCTATTATGCTGAGTGAAATAAGTCAGAGAGAGAGAGAAAAACGCAGGATGGTATCACTCATCTATGGGTTTTAAGAAAATTGAAAGACATTCTTGCAACAATAATTTTTAGACATAAAAGAGAAAAGAGATGGAAGTTCCAGCTCACCTCAGGAAACTCACCACAAAGAGTGAAGAGTTCAGTTAGAGAAATAACTACATTTTGAGGAGAGCCTGTCTATAGTACAGGCGGGGGTTGGGTGGGGAGGAGGGAGAAATGGGACAAAAAAAACCATTATTGTAATAATATACAGAGACACAATTGAGATGAGGGTAAAAGAACCAGCCCACGATAAGAAGCTTACCACAAAGAATGGTGAGAGCATTTAGAGAAATAACTACACCAACAACTATCATGACAATGGTAGTGAGTGTGAGAAATAGAATGCCTGTCTTGAAGACAGGCAGGTGGTGAGGAAGGAGGGAGTTGGAGGACATTGTTGGCGAGAATGCTAGTGTAGGCGGGTGTTCTTTTTTTATAATTGAAACCCAGCTACAAAGATGTCTATAATCATGATGCTTAAATAAAGATTTTTTTAAAAAGATGACACACACAAAAAAAAAATCTAGGAATGAAGCTTCCATGTAACTTGGCAATTCTTTTTTTTTTTTTTTTTTTGATTTTTGGGCCACATCCGGCGGTGCTCAGGGGCTGTCTGCTCAGAAATAGCTCCTGGCAGGCACAGGGGACCATATGGGACACCGGGATTCGAACCAACCACCTTTGGTCCTGGATTGGCTGCTTACAAGGCAAACGCCGCTGTGTTATTTTTCCGGGCCTGGCAATTCTTTTTGATATTTACCCCAAGGACCCAAAATTGTATTTTGAAAAGATATTTACAGTAGCCAAAATCCAAAAAAATAATTCAAGTGTCTAAGAACAGATGACTGAATGGGGATAAAGAAATTATGTGTATATATAGACAATGCCTTATTATTATTCTCTTGTCTATAAGAGAAGATAAAGTCATGAAATTTGCTGCTCTCTTGAGTAAATCTGGAATAGCATACTGAGTGAAGGTAGAAGAAGAGGAACAGACACAGAATGATCTGTATCATATATAGAATATAAAAAAACATAGGGAACAATAAATATCCAATGACAACAGTAACAGAACTGGGTAGGGTTGGAATATGTAGAGGCAAGGGAATAGGATGAGGATTTCATAAGACAAGGGTGGAGAGAAAGTAGACACTGGTAAATAGTGTGATATTGGAATATCACATTTTTATAATGGTTTTATAAATCATAGAATTAACATATAGCTTGAAATTATTAACTCGACTTGACTCTAAAAAGGATTATAGCAGAACTTGTTATTGTTAAAAATTTAGTATTAATGTATGTATTGCAAATGTTTTTGGATACCTTTTGAACACTGACAATCTTTGTTTTAGGATTCTCGGTCGTTTTTTCCTCTATTTCTTTCTCACTTTAAGATAGCAGTTTAATATCTCAATAATTTACCTCAATATCTCATTACACAAAATGAGTATTTACAGATGATGGACAAAAGTTGATTACAATCTATTCTAAAGGCAAGTCCCCTTGGAAATATATAGTCTTTCACCTTCCATTTTTATATGTATTTTGAATTCCATGCCTAACTTAATATTTTATGGGACATTGTTAATGTATTAGTTTAGTACTAAGTTAAATTACTAATTACCTACTGTTAAGGACTGTTAGATATATGTCTCTATATGTCTGTCTCCTTCTTATTTATTCTATTTTATAGGTTCTAAAGTATAGGAGTGAGGGATCAATTCAGGCCTACTGGATACCACAACCAGAACTCTCTGATAGTGTCCCTCAGGTCAGCTGGCAACGAAGTCACCGCAGAGCCTACAGTGATGACATACAGATGATGAGGTCAGCAGATGACACTGCTAAATTCAAGAGGGTATCTAGGTTAGTATGTTTCGTTTGTTCACACATTGTATATTGCATTACCTGCCTGCTCTAGGCCCACATATATACAGATGTTTGCCTGTGTCTTATTACTTGTTCAACAGTATTCAGACGGGTCAGACTCTTTAAAAGTCATGCTAACTTTTGATCTATTAATTTTTAAAAAATGTATGAGTACAGCACTTGAACAACCTCCGAGCACTGTCCCAGGTTGGATGTTACTCTTTAAATTATTTTTCAGAGTATGTTCAGTGACCCATATTATCTGCAATTAATACGTGTATTAGGCTGTTATCTAGAATTGATAATCACAAGTATTGTACATTGGCTTATGAGCCATTTTGTTGCCCATTATACCTGAAACAAACATTTTATATACAGTTATATAGAGTTATATATATTTTATATATATAAGCTATATCTATCTATCTATCTCTCTCTCTCTCTCTCTCTCTCTCTATATATATATATATATATATAGAGAGAGAGAGAGAGTGTGTGTGTTCCAAGAAAGAAAATAATTTAGTGGAGGGAATAAGAATTAGGAGGGCTGGAAGTAACACAGGGTCAAGGGTAATGGTCAGGAGTCTTGGTCATATCTGTGATGCAGTGATAAAATAGCTTTATTCACCAGAATTGGTTGAGTCAGCACTACCGCAAGCATGGGACCCATACTCCAATAATTAACCTTCAGAATTGGTATCTTATGAAGGTGGACTGGGGGCAGGGGGAAGCTGACAATGGTAGTGGAGTTGGAGTCAGAAAAATGTATACCTGAAACTCTATTATTAACAATTTTGTAAATGGTGCCAAATTTTTACATGTATATATACGTATATATATATATATCAATCACTGTGTTAATGTTATCTCAACTATAATAACAATATTAAGAATTAGATAATAATTTCAAAGGGGAATCTCTCAGCCTCATCTGTCATAACACTGATTATACAATGAAAATATGGAGTCATCTTAGAATCTATAGGTGAGTAGTTAAAGATAATTGTGACATTAATATTGGCGTGTACAAACACAGAAACACAATACAAAAAAAAAAAAACGGAGTTGTACTACTCAGAGCATCACAGGTTAACCTTCAAGACATTATGACAGTTTAATCAATCCAGATTTTAAAAAGACATACTTTATGCTCTCAGTTATATGCTCTCACTAAAACTCATAAAAGCAGTGGCTGAAAGCAGAGAATGCCAGGCTCTGACTGGTGGGGAGAAACGTAGCTGGCCAAAATGTACAGTTTTATTATTATGTGAATAAGTACTAGGAGATACTGGAAAGTAAAATAGCTATACTGTATCATAGACTTGACATTGGCCAACTGAGTAAACCCTAATTGTCCTAACCACAAAAACAAAATCATGAAGCCGGATAGATAACACAAAGGTAGGGTGTTTGATTTGCAAGCAGCCAACCCAGGACCGACATTGGTTCAAATCCAGGCATTCCATATGATCCCCCTTGACTGCCAGGAGCGATTTCTGAGCACAGAGCCAGAAGTAACACCTGAGCACTCCCGGGTGTGGCCCAAAAACAAACAAAAAAAAATCATAAGCATATGAGGTCATGGATATTCTAAATTGTCTGGTTGTAGAAATTGTGTCATAATGTATACATATATTATCACATTTTATACCTTAAATGTGTTGTTTTGTCTTGGAAATTATACCTTAGTAAAGCAGAAAAATAATTACTCTGCATATAATACCATTTCAAACCTGAAATGTAATCTTATAGGAAGAAGACATGATTTCTAAAAAGTTTTTTTTAATTTCACAAATGCTTTTTGAGCTTGGGAATTTATCCAAAATCGCATATCTTGTTGATGGGCTGAAATTAATCTGTCTTCTGATTGTTCTGCAATTATTTATTTATTGCCTTTGTCCTCCCTTGAATTGTTCACTATTTGTCCTTTTGTCTTCAGCCTTCTGTGACTTCACAGAAAAACCATGTCTTTTTTCCATGTTAACTGCAGTCATGGTTCTCATTTGCTCATTATGCATGAGCAATTTGGTTTTACATTCACTCTCTCCATCTAGCTCATCTACTCTCAGAAGTTTTTTTACTAAAACCATGGTGACTTACAAAATTCTTCATCATTGGATTTCAGGAATACAGTGACGGTGAATTAGGGCCATTCCCACCACTAGTGCCGAACTCCATCAACAATGTTCCTAGTGTGCACCCTTAGTCCCCTGGCCTGCCAGTGTAATGGGCCCATTTTAAGTTTAGATTGTTATAGTTTGGGTCTCTTGATTCTATTATTCCTGATTTTGGCTTGGGTATTTAGTTCTGTTCTTTTTTTTTTATTTATTTATTTTTATTTTTGGGTCGCACCCGGCTTTGCTCAAGGGTTACTCCTGGCTCTATGCTCAGAAATCGCTCCTGGCAGGCTCAGGGGACTATATGGGATGCCGGGATTCGAACCACCAGTCTCCTGCATGAAAGGCAAATGCCTTACCTCCATGCTATCTCTCCTGCCCCGTGTCCTTTATTTTTATCTCTACTAATGCACCTGAGACCACTTGGCCCGAGGCCCCCATCTCTTTTAAACTTCCTTTCTTTTTTCCCTTTTTAATATTTATATAAAATGCAGAAATATGAGATAAAACTAAGTAATACATGTCCCACTTTACTATGAAAAAGGTGGGAACCCCTATCTAGAAGGTCAAAATTAAAAATGGGGTGGCAGGGTTTGTTCTTGGCAATGTATGCCATTATCTGTGGTGTTTTGATTTGCATCTCCCTGACATATTTTGATGGGATAAGGTTATTTTTTTTTCTTCTTAAAGTCTGTCAGTACCTTGTATATCTTAGCTTTTAGGCCCATATCAGATGGGTATTGGGTAAACCTTTGTGCATGGTGTTAAATGGTGGTCTGAGTTCCCTTTTTTGTGGCTGACCAGTTGTCCCAATACCTCTTGTTGAAGAAGTTTACCATGCTCCATTTTGCATATTTTGACCTTTTATCAAAGATTAATTGATTTTATGCCTAGGGGAACATTCTCTGTATACTCAAGTGTATTCAATTAATCTGTTTATTCTAATACCATGCTGGCTTAATACTATTGTTTTGTAATACAATTTAGTTGGGGAAAGTGATGTCTCCCATCTTCGTACTCCTAAGGATTGCTTTAGCTATTTGTGGCCATTTATTATTCCAATGAATTTCAGGAGTGTTTGATCCACTTCTTTGAAGAATATCCTTAGAAAGATTGCATTAAATCTGTATAATCCTTTTTTTTTTGGTTTTTGGGTCACACCCGGTGACGCTCAGGGGTTACTCCTGGCTATTCACTCAGAAGTCGCTCCTGGCAGGCATGGGAGACCATATGGGGAACCGGGGGATCGAACTGAGGTCCGTCCTAGGTTAGCACAAGGCAAGGCAGGCACCTTACCTCCAGCGCCACTGCCCGGCCCCTAAATCTGTATAATTTTAATGATGTTACTCCTTTATATCAATGAAGAGGATATGTGTCTCCATTTCCTAGTGTCCTCTTTTATTTCTTGAAGTAGTACTGTTGTATTGGGGTTTTCTGTTTGTTTTTTTTTTTGTTTGTTTTTTGGGCCACACCCAGTGACACTCAGGGATTATTCCCAGCTATGTTCTCAGAAATCGCTCCTGGCTTGGGGGACCATATGGAACGCTGGGGATCGAACCACAGTTCATCCTAAGCTAGTGTGGGCAAAGCAGACACCTTATCACTTTTGCCACCGCTCCAGCCCCATAAAGCAGTGTTTTGTAGTTTTCTTTGTAAAGGTCCTTCACCTCTTTAGTTAAGTAGTCTCCAAAGTATTTGAGTTTTTGTGGCACTATTGTAAATAGTAAAACATTGTTTTTACAATGTCTATTTCTTATTCATCATTATTTGTGTATAAGAAGGCCATTGATTTTTGCGTGTTAATTTTGTAGACCGTCACTTTGCTATACTAATCTATTGTTTCTAGAAGCTCTTTCGTAAGTCTTTAAGGTTTTCCAAATATAGTATGATATCATCTGCAAGCATTGAGAGCTTGACTTATTCCTTTCCTATCTGGATACCCTTGATATATTTTTCTTGCCTAATTTTTATGACAAGACTTCCAGTACTGTGTTGTTAGTAGTGGCGAGAGGGAACAGCCTTGTCTTATAACAGAGAAAGGCTTTTAGTTTATATCTATTGAGTACAATATTTACCAGTGACTTGTGATAAATGGCCTTGACTATACCAATATAAAAGTTTCTTCCATTCCCATCTTGTTGAAAGTTTTTCTCATTAATGGATGTTGGACTTACCAAATGCTTTCTGTGCATCTATGGGTATGATTATATGGTTTTATTTTTCTTTTGTTGATGTGGTGTATTAAAATGTTTGACTTGCCTATGTTAAACCATCCTTGCATGTCTGGAATGAATCCTACTTGGACATGGTTTATGACCATTTTTGTGAGGCATTGGATCCTACTTGCTAGGATTTCGTTGAGAATATTGCATCAGGAATATTGGTCTGTGATTCTTCTTTTTGTGATATCTCTATCAGATTTTGCTATCATTGTGCTGTTAACTTCGTGAAAACCATTTGGGAATGTTTTAAATTTCCTGGAAGAGCCTCAAGTGTATTGCAGTAGGTACTCTTGAAAGGTTTGAAAGAATTAGTTAGTGATCCATCTGGGCCTAAACTTCTGTATTGCAGAAGATATTTGATTACCATTTTAATTTCCTCAATAGAGATGGATCTTTTAAGATATGCTATATCTTCTTGGTTCAACCTTAAAGTTTTAGGAGTCCAAGAATTTATCCATTTCTTCCAGGTTCTCTAGTTTTGTGGCACAGAATTTCTTAAAGTAGTCTCTGATTATCCTTTGAATTTCTGTAGTATCTGTTGTAATCTCCTTTTCATTTCTAATTTGGTTTATTAAATTTATTTCTATTTCTTTTTGAGTTTTGTTAGTGGTTTATTCATCTTGTTTATTTTTCCAAAGAAACAACTCTTGTTTTCATTGATTGTTCAGATTGTTCTTTTATTGGTCCAATTTATTCATTTATTTTCTAAGCTTTGTTATTATCTTCTGCCTACCTATTTTGGTTCATTTTTAATCACATTCTAATTTTATAAGGTTTATCATTAAGTTATTTATGTAGGCCCTTTCTTTCTTCCTGATGTGTGCTTCCAAAGTTATAAATTTTCTTCTCAGTACCACTTTTGTTATACCCCACAAATTCTGATAACTTGTATCTTTGTTCACATTTGTTTACAAGAATCTTTTGATTTTGTATTTGACCCACTGGTTGTTTAATTTCCAGGTGTTAAATTTTTCCTCTGTGTCAGTTTATAATTAAATTCTAATTTTATTGCATTATGATCTGAGAAAGTAGTTTGTAGATTTTCTATCCTCTTGACTTTATGGAGATATTTTTTTGGCCATCTTGTGGTCTGTCCTTAAGAATGACCCATGTGCATTGGGGAAGAATTTTGTTCCATTTCACTTTCAGAGCTAGAATATTCTTGTTTTTTCAGCCTGGTTGACCTATCAAGGTGTGACAGGCAGTGTTGAGATCTCCCACTAGTATTGTATTGTTACTGATGTCTTCTTTCAGATTTGTCAACAATTGCTTTAAATATTTTCCTGGTCTCTCATTGGGTGTATATGGTTAGGAATGTGATTTCTTCCTGTTGTATATATCCCTTGATTATTATGAAATGTCTATCTTTGTTCCTAGGATGCTTTTAAGTAAAGTCTGTGTTATCTGATATTAATATGCCTACTCCATCTTTTTTAAAGGAGTTGTATACTTGGATAGTTGTCCTCCAACCTTTGATTTTCAGTCTGATTTTTCTGTCTATTCAGTTGTGCTTTTTTTAAGGCAGAAAAATGTTGATTTCAGCTTTTTGATCCATTTTGCCACTCTGTGTCACTTAACAACTGCATTTAGTCAATTGATGTTGAAAAAGATAATTGTCATGGGATTCAATATCATCATTGGGTGGGAGTTTGGTGTGTCTGTTGGTCTGTCTTGTCTTAAGGTAGACCTTTCAGTTTGTCTTTTAATACTGATTTTAAATCTGTAAAATTTCTGAACTAGGATGTGTCTGAAGGTGCTTTACTTAGTATTTCTTTTAGCTGGTACTCTTTAGGCATGCAGAATTTGGTCACATGCACTCTTTGATTCTGGGAGTTTCTCTGCAATGGTGTCCTTGGCTATTGATTCTTCCTGGTGATTGTCTTCCTGGGTCTCTGGGACTCCAATAATTGTTATGTTGTTTCTGTTGAGTTAAGATGAAGTTGTTGCTGTTTCCTCATCAACAGGATGTCATATGTTTTTTAGTGTTTTTTATTGTTTGGGTTTTTTAGGGGTATATCCAGCAGTGATTAGGGGTTATTCTTGGCTTTGTGCTCAGAAATCACTCCTGCAGGCTCGGGGAACCATATGGGAAGCCGGGAATCGAACCAGTGTCCATCCAGGGATGGCTGTGTGCAATTCCTATTGCTCCAGTCTCAACAAGATGTCATATGAACCTACCCTGGACAAATTGGAACCAGAACGGTGTTAGGGATTCCCTGGGAGGAGTTTACTTCCTGGTGCTTCTGCTGGGAACTGTGCCATTTCTAAGTTGGGATCTGCGGTTTGGGGTATTATGGTCAATGTTCAGTCACATGAGGTCTAAGTTGAGCTCCCATGACATATGTTCAGGGTGGATGATGCCTCTGTATTATATAATTTTTGGATTCTTATCCCTAAGAACTTGTTTTTGTACGTAATATTTCCCCAGTTTAGTGTGCTTATTCAAAAAAGAATGATGTCATATTATATTGTTGGTGCATTTGGGGGATAAAAATGTCAGGCTATTCAGTCTCTGTGCCCTGGTTTTGATCTGAGCTTTTATCTCAAGCAAGACTTTTTTACTAGAATTTTATACATAGCAGAATCAAAACAAACAAAAGTAAAAAATTTTTTTAAATAAAAAGGGATGGAGGTTACTACCTTTTCATTTGGAAATAAGCACACTAAGATATATACTATTAAGGAGTTAAACATATGAGGAAAATATAGATACCCCCATTAAGTCTTTTGAGATAGTCTTGGAGGGAGGGATGAGATCCAAGACATTTTCGTCCCACACCGTGGTCTTATTGCATCTGAGAGATGGTTTGAAGCAGTAAGGGGCCAGGTAATGTCTTTGAGCTGGGAGTCTCTCTGAAGCTGATTCCTGTAGCATGCAACAGTCCACTTTGAGGAGGGAGTGGGGAAAAAGGGGCCACATAGAATGAGTCAGCAAGAGTGGTGGTTGCAGTTTCTTGCCGGGGTAAAGTTATGAGGCTGGGAGGGTGTTCTTATGCTTTGGAGCCAAGTGACTGCTTACTGAGGCAGGTTTCTAAAGAGTTGAGAACTGAGAGTGAAGCCCTTCTTTTTACCTCTAGTCTCATTAGACAATACTGCCTTGCTCTCATTCACAAAATTGGTCATCTTTTTCAGTCTTCCCACCCAAGCTTGGAGCAATCAAAGAATCTGTCTTAAGATTTTTTCTCAACCTAAGTTCAGGTCCGCAGTTTTGAATAGCATCTTTACTCGCATGCCTCCAAAATTATGCGTCAACTTCAACCAATCCAGTATACTTCAATTTAATATATTTATTTGGTAGATTATCTAAAACATAAGTTTTCATTTTTAATTAAATGTTTCATTATTGTTTAATTTGTTTAATTAAATGTTTCATTTTGTTTAATTGCTTAATTTGTCAACTTAATACAACTAATTAAATACTTTTAATTTAATACATGATGTCACTATATAATACAACATTATATAATATCATGTATTGTGTTATTACATACATTATATAATATAGTATGTACATTATTTATACAACATATATGTCCTATGATAATCATTATAATACATTTTATTTACATTAATATTTCAATTTAATACATTTATTTGGTAGATTATCTAAAACATAGATTTTTACTTTTTTAATTAAATGTTTCATTAATGTTTCATTTTCCTTTGATATGAATTGGGAATATGGGTTCTCTTACTCAAAACTTATAGGCTATTTCAAGACAGTGATTGAAGAACATTAAACAAAAACAGGACCCTTTTCAGGCTGGCCCTTTACATCACAGATTTAATATACTCCTGTACCTCCTAAAAGGCGACTTAAAAGACCCACTTGATACTTAGTGAACTTCTAATTTATCACTTTAAATTGATAAAATTCTAATTTTATCAATATACAGCAGAACTTTAATTTAAATACCTGTAGCCCCCAAAAAAGACAGTTTCATTTCTTCCAAAGTGCCCCCATCCACCTATATCTGAATTTAAAATGGCTAACTAGTTACTAAAACAGAAAAGAAAAGCTCTGAGTCTTCTGCTTTATCAACTAGTTCAGGGGTGGCGAACAGGATTTTTACCCTCACTCAAAATGGCAAAATGCAATATGTTTTTAATATATTATTGTTAAATTTATATGCTTTTGTGTGAGTGTCTGTTTTGACAGCTCACTGCTCTCTGTGGTGTGGCTCTCTGACTCTCAGTTTAAAATTTTGGCTCTTTGTGTCGAACTTGTTCTCCACCCTGAACTAGTTTATCAATAATTCCTTTTAACTCTATTTTCAAAATTTACAAAATACATGGGCAATCTAAATTTTCAGACTTGTATTAACATAAAGTTCACAAAAGTCATTTTCATTGCAGAGGGAAAAGGACCTACATTAGAAGGACCTATAAATCTTTTTTTAAACAAAAAGTTTTAAAATTATCATAGTGAATAAAAATTCTATGCTAGGACACAAATATAGTTGAAGAATAAGTAACATTACTATTTTTGATGGAAAATATTTTATATGATTTCACATAAATTTATATAACCCCAATTTTGTTATTATGGTAAACATAAAATATAGCATTTTAATCTTTTAAGTATATATTTCATTGTTATTTAATATCACTTTGTCTCACTGTATTATATAGTATATATAAATCTGAAAATACAGAGTATGAATCATATTAAATGTGAGTTTTGTCAGTTATCAGATGATGTTTAATTATACCTTACCTACATTTCTTAAGTTTCTACATGAACATGAGCTTTATAATAATTTGTGGTAAGGAAAATTATCTTTGAAATAACAGATTACAGCCCGGGAGATAGCATGGACATAAGGTGTTTGCCTTTCATGCAAAAAGTCATCGGTTCGAATCCCAGTGTCCCATATGGTCCCCGTGCCTGCCAGGAGCAATTTCTGAGCATGGAGCCAGGAGTAACCCCTGAGCACTGCCGGGTGTGACCCAAAAAGACCAAAAAAAAAAAAAAAAAGAAATAACATATTACAGATGCCAAAAAGATCTTTAGTAATTATTGAAAATTGTAGAAATCTTATAGAGTGGCTGAACGCTTTTAGAAATAGCAGTTTGGCTTTGCTCACTCAGAAAGATAAAATTCTTCTACTGAGAGACTCAATAGGACAGCATGTGAGAAGCCCAGAGGCTGAATTTTGCTCATATAAGTGAGTGTAGGACTGTGAGGGGATTCCTGGTGAGAAGAAATGCCAAAAACAGCACTAAATTGAAGTCAGAGATGATAGTTTAGCCTATCTAACCCAGCTTGTATAAAGCAGAGATGATAGTGCATGTGGCTATAGTGGAGTCAATGGTTCTGGTGAGTGTACATAGTGTTCAGATATTAATTTGTAAGTTATGAAGAGCAAGGGAAGCTTTTTTACTTTATTCTATCATACTTAGGGGGACAGGAGCAGTGGCGCAAGCAGTAAGGCATCAGCCTTGCCTGTGCTAGCCTAGGAAAGAGCGTGGTTCTTCCTCCCCACCGCTGGGTCCCATATAGTACCCAAACCAGGAGTAATTTCTGGGCACATAGTCAGGAGTAACCCCTGAGCATCATCGGGTGTGGCCCAAAAACCAATAAATAAATAAATAAATACTTTGGAAAGGTTAGTTCAGTGCATTGTGAATTTAGGGTGGGAAAGACCAAAGTTAATAAAACCAATAAGGAAAGAAAAGCTATAATTCAAAGGTTGAGTAACAATAATTTAAACTGAGTGTGGGGAGAGATTGGGATGGAAGGACATAGTGGTGCTAATATACAAACGTGTAGAAAATAAGTGAAGAATATAATCTTACTTATACTTTTTAGTAGCATTATAGCCATTCACTTATAAATTTAGCTTTGCCAAATTCTATGCTATTGATTTGCGCCATACGAGTGATTTGAATACTGACATGACATTTTATCCAGAGATATTTAGACTAAAAAGTTTCTCATCAGGGGCCAGAGCAATAGAACAACAAATAAGGCGCTTGCTTTGCACATATCCAACCCAGTTCAATTCCCAGCATTATATGTTCCCCCTAATCACCATCAGAAGTGATCTATAAAAGCAGGACCAAAAATAAGCCCTAAGCATCACCAGGTGTGACCCAAAAACAAACAAACAAAAAATTTCATCAGATCATTTTTATAGTCTCAAATTGATTTGATTTGTGTTTTAGAAAGCTATTGTGGCAGTATAATTTATTTTAAAGTAATGCAGGTTAAATCAAAATACCCTACCAAATAGAAGAAATATTTGCACACAATACATGAGATAAAGGGCTCATCTAAGATATAGAAAACTCTCATACCAACAACAAAATATTCAAAAATCTCAAGAAGAAAATGAACAGATGTTGCTCTGAAAAGACAAAGTGATGACCAGTAAACATGAAAAGGTGCTCATTGTCACTTATAATCAAGGAAATCCAAATAAGAAACTACGAGACAACATTAAGATATTATCTCACACTAGTGAGAATGGAACATATCAAAACGATACAACCTTTGTTGACAGAGATGTGATAAGGAACTGTCACATGCTGTTGGTGGGAATGTTGTCCGGCTCAGTCCCTTTGGTCAGCAGTATAGATATTACTATGAAAAAATGTAATTCACTTCAGCCACAATAAAAATTAATTTAAAAAAAACTAAGAGAAGAGCTCCCACTTGCCTCTGGGATTCCAGTTCTTGTTATCTATCCCAAGATAAAAAAAAACATTCATTCAAAACATATGCACATCATTATTCATTGCAGCACTCAGAACAACAGGTAGGATATGGAATCTACCCAGGTGTTCAAGTACAGATAAGTGGAAAATAAAGGTGCGGTGCACATCCACACAGTGGAAAACTGTGCAGCCTCAGGAGTGATGAAATCTTGCAATTTGCTGCAACTTGGATAAAGCTACAGGATACTATATTACATAAAGGTGAAGGACAAATACCAACTGTTCTCATTCATATGTGTCATGTAGTAAAATATGTGTCATATAAAATATCAAAGATGAATAGAGCCTTGATCCTAGATTGCAGAAATGCTACAGGAGAGAAATGAAGTGGGGATAGAAAAGAGGGGTCTCTTAGTAACATTGGGACACAATTCAGAGGCCTTTGAAACATTAATGTTGTAGAGCAAAGTATCTATCAAAAAATCTGTCTATATCCAAAACAAATACAAGCATAGAATACAAACTAGGATAATTAAGCTTTAAATGCCTTATTAGAAGGCAAGCTAGGAGGTTGAGGTGTGGGAACCTAAAGACATTGGTGGAAAAATGCTGGCATTGCTGATGCGATTGAAGTTGGAACATTGAACAACTGAAATTCCATTGTTGACAGTCTTGTAAATTATGATGCTTAAATTAAAAAAATAAATAAATTTTATTACTAATTTTGGAAGATTCTTGGTTTTTTAACTTAATTTGATATCTGATTAATTCAATTTATATCTTTATTCTTTAAATTTTCTCTTTTCCACTTACATACATCTCCTCACTAAAATTAAATGAAAAAATATTTTGATTTTTGTTCTAAGACTATAAAAGGAAGATAGACACCAAATTCATAATGTCAAGTATCCAATCCTCTGAGGCAAATCAAAAAGAATTTAAAATTCAGATTATTTTTTATTTGGGTTTTTTGTTTGTTTGTTTGGGGGCCACACCTGTTGACACTCAGGGGTTACTCCTGGCTATTCACTCAAAAATTGAGGGACCACATGGGACGCTGGGGGATCAAGCCAAGGTCTGCCCTAGGCTAGCGCAGGCAAGGCATATGCCTTACTGCTTGTGCCACTGCTCCGATCCCCAGATTGTTTTTTAAATGCCTTTCACAGCAATGTGAATGACCTAGAGAATACTATGCTTATCACAAGTCAGATAAGGAAGAAAAACATTATTTTATTCATTTGCAAGGTAAAGCAATAAAACAGATGAACAGATGAAAGAAAACAAAAAACATTCCCCAGAGTCAGAATCTGAGAGAATGGAGATGGACAAATGAAATAAGAGGGATTGTTTTTTTATTGATAAACATAATAAAGTCTGTATGCAAATATAATATGTTTACAAGTAGACTTGTTGAGCTATCATGTTAAATGCATTGACTTCAATGACATTTAATCAAATAGCTTAATTTTTTTAAATGTAAATAATAACATATTTTATGGGTATATTATTATTGCCTCTACCACAGTTTATTGTCTCATCCTGTCCACTCAGTCTCCAACCTGGTAGCATTCTGCCCTCAGTGTCTAAAGCTTTGTTTATATTGGACATTGTTCCCTTACTCTGTTTATATAGCAGATTAGTGAGATCATCTGGTATTTACCTTTCTCCTTCTGACTTATTTTACTTAGCATTATATTCTTCCAGTTTCATTCAAGTTGTAGTAAAATGTAAGGTATTCTTTTTTCTTATTGCTGAATAGTGTTCGATTATATATAAATTGTATGTATATGTAAGTGTATATGTATACAAATATATATGAATATATATATATATTTAACACAGCTTCTTCATTCACTGTTTAGCCTTAGGCAGTTAGGTTATTTCCACATCTTGGTTATTGCAAAAATGATGAATTGATGTTGCTTATATCTATACTTTATTAAATCAGTGTTTTGTCTTTTTTTTTTGTATAGGTACCTAGGAGTAGAATGGCTGAATTATAATGTAGTTCTCGGAGGGCTTGGGGGTGAGCAATGGATCACCCCTGGTGTGTGCTCAGGACTAACTCCTGATTGCACTCAGGGATCACTTAGTGCCACTCTCATGTACCATATGGAGTCTAGGAATTGAACTGGTGGTCACATGCAAGACAATATCTTAACTTTTACACTTTCTCTCTCCAGACAATGAAAACATTGGTGGAGGAAGGTTGACACTGATGGTAGGATTGGCCCTGATTCATTATATGTTTGAAATCTAACTATGAGGACTTTGTAAATGACAATGGTTTCAATAAAATTATTTTAATTTTTAAAAAAATCTTTCTATGTTTGGAGATGTTGTGGTGCCATCAGTAGAGTACAGGAAAAACCTTACATAGCAGGCCTCCAACTTAATATGTTCATACCTTGATGCCCATTTACAGCAGTCTCTTCTTTTTTTTTTCTTTTTTTCAGTTTTTTTGGTTATACCCAACTATGCTCAGGGCTTTCTCCCTACCTGCTGTCCTATCACTGTCCCATACAGCATTCTCTTATTTTAAATTGCTTTATTTAACACTGTGGTTACAAATTTGTTCATTATTGGGTATATGTCATACAGTGCACCATCTTTCATCAATGGACCCTTCCTGTCATCATGAGTGATGTCTCCCATATCCTTCCCACCGTCTGCCTTGCTCTAGGGCAGACAAATTGCTTCTCTCTCACTCTCTCCCCCCTTTCCTTTTTGACTCTGTGGTTTGCACTATTGTTAATGGAGGGGTGCCTTGCCTATAGTTTCTCCCCTTTCAGCTTTAGAGCAATCAGTTTCATCTGTCATTTTCCTAGTAGACACTTCTTCACTCTCTACACTCACTTCTCTTTGTGGCAATTTTTCTATACTGAGTTGGACCTCCTGACCTTTGTCTCTACTATATCTGAATATTATTACCATACTTGTATTCTTGTTTTTCTTAGCAACATTTTCTTCCGAACTTAATTGGCACTTCATTAGGATTTGAGAATACAAAAAAGAGAACTCTGTAACCATATGAAAATACAGCAACATTAGCAGATATATTTTAGTGTACAGAGACCTTGCTTCATTTTAAAAGTGAGATCTAGCTTCAGAATAAAAGAAGTGTGTCTATCAAAAAACAATGATATAATTCCCATCTTCATGGGATTATTCTTCAGCAGTCTTTTATGAAGTCTAGCCAAGTCTAGTAAATACATGGAAAATATTAACTATATTGCTTTTATTAGTTATTTTTAGTTTGAATTAAGAAAGTAATTTCTTTAACAAAGAAAACAGCTTTTCCTAACTAGAGATTTCTATTTCTGTTCACCTGAGCTTTTTCTAAGGGTTTTGCTTTCTAAATTAATCTCTAATGAGGTTTTACAATATGGGGTGGGCTGGAGTCAGACCTGTCAATGACCCAGGCTCTGTGCTCAGGGACCACTCCTGGAGGGGATCACAGGAACATATGCAGTTCCAGGGATTGGCCATGTTCAAGGAAAGCATACTGTCTCTCGAGCTTTACAATTATCTTTTAAGTTAAACATACTCTGATACATGTGATATGTGATACATAAAAACATCTGGGCAGCCCACTTATTATTTTGATGTTTAAAAAAAAGATAAATACAGTTTAAGACTTAATTTTACCCAAAACACAAAACACTCTTTTGAAAAGGTATTTGTACATCTGTGTTCATTGCAGCTACAATAGGAGAGTAAGGAAACTGCTTAAATGCCATACAACATAGGGCCTAACTAAAATGTTGTGTAATACATACACAGTGGAATATTATATACAGAAACTAGAAAAAGTTAAATAATTTGTGGCAACAATGGTGAAACTGAAGCATATCATGTTGAGTGAAGTAGCCAGAAGCAGAGGGAAAATACAAAGTAATCTTACTCATCTGTAGTACATAGAGAAACAAATCACAGGTATGGACAATACTGATCTTAATAAGCTTTGGATCCTGGAATACAGATCTGAGAGTATCAGGTTTGGTGAAGAAAAGTGGGACCAAACAGTGTGCCAAGAAGTAACACAGGAGAATTAAACTTGATTTTCCTTCTTTCATTTTATAGCTGCCTTTTTCCTCAGTACTTCAGCTCCGTAGCTATTTATTTCACCCAATGAAGCTACTGCAACACACGCTCATGCATGCAAACACACACACACACACACACACACACACACACACTCTGTAGATTCAGAGTAACAGATGTTTCTCTTAGTGTTTCTCTCAGATTCAGTTATGTACATAGGACTATATCAATTTTATTTAATGTTTACACATTTACTTTTGTGTGAAGTTAATAGTTTTATTTAAGATACAAGAGAAATAGTGAAACAATTGAAGAGAAATTATATTCGCTAACATGGGGTTCAGGTAGCTCAGAATGGAATGCCTATATACATATTTAAATAGAAACTTTAAGCCAGAGATGCTTTATTTCTTATAACCAATTGACGGTCTATCTTTGGAGAAGATATGGAAAAGTAAAAAACTTTTCTAAAACTTGTATATAGCAGAAGCCCTTGGCATTTATTCTTGCTTTTGATACTAACTTAGTGCTCAAGGTAGTTCGCATCTGCCTCAAGGAGCTCAGCATAGATAGTCAATAGACTTGTTATTTTACCCATACTCACTCTCCACTGTCTTTTATCGCTCTCTCTTTTGCATTATTTGTTATAATGATGTCCTCTGATGAGCCCTGGAATCCATTAGTGTTCTAGGACAGCTGCCAAGGAACAAGTTTAATCAGGTTCATTTAATCAGTAGCAACACAACCATACCTTAGCTATGTGCACACTCAAATTATTGGCTTCATGATCATGAAAGCACCCATCATATTTAGTTATCCCTTTGTACATGTGAATCAGTTTTTTATGGACAGGGTTGCTCTTTAGTGCTTGAAAATTGATAATAGAAGAGAGGTTTCTTTTTGCCAAATTTGTCAGAATTTGTTTTACTCTTTCAGACAATTTTATTTAGAGTTAACACACACACCCCAAATTTAATTCAAATTTACTATTCAGTTATTTTTAGTAAATTCACAGAATTGAGTTCCCATAATCCTTTCAGAACATTTTCATTAACCCAGAAAGCCTATTGTCATCATCATCAGTTAATTTCTATATGCATAAATTTAACTTCTCTGGATAAGGACATTTTTTTCTATAATATCATTTTATTTTAGGAAACAAATAAATCCAATATTAAAGCAATATATAAGACAAAGAAATGTTCTTTGTTTTTCAGTTGTTGCAAATTGATTTGGAATTAAAGAAAAAATGAAGACACACCTTTATGAAATAATTGTTGCTCTTAATAGCATAAAGCCCAACACATATTACTAAACATTTGGAATCTGCTGAAGATGTTATATAAGCAAATTTAAAATGTGTAAACCAGTTGAAGTATGGAAATGGAAGCCAATGATCATGAGTAAATAAGATCCTTTACAAAAGTTTTGGATTGTTTTATATCTCTGTAATTGTACACAAATATAAACCTCAACAGTATTTTTTTTTTCATTTCTAGTGCTAGGGTTAAAACCCAGGGCCTCACACATGCAAAGCACATACTGAGGCACATACCAGATTCAAATATCATAACTTTGTTTCTTTAATTATTGTGGTATCATAATTTAAAAATGTACTGATGTCATTGTTTTATATTTGCACAAAAGTTTGTTTCTTTCCTCGGGTATTCCTCATTATAACCTACATGGGCTATTTACTTTATCTCAAGATTAAGTATGTAATAAGAACCCCTGAAAAGTGGATAGAAAAGTGGCTAGCTCAAAGAGCTGGAATATAACATGTGCATTCAGGAGGCCCAGATTCCACCCTCCGCATGACCTCCTGAATACAGCTCGAAGTGACCTTTGAGCCCTGTGCTGGAGATATTATTATCAATGGGGTTAACCCCACAATCATCAAAGTGAATAGAAGCAGTGCTTGATAAACTCGAATCAAAACAAAAAAACTATGAAGGCATGATTGATTTATCAATTCATCTAGTCCTTATTGAGTGATTATCTATCTGTTCTGAAATAGTAACAGGAAAAAAATCAGTCTTGTCCTAGATAATTTAGATCCCAGTACGTATAGATTCAAATAGTAGTACAATTATCTGGGGGAAAATAAAAACAAATAATTATCAGGTGTGATACAAAGGGCTTTATGAGTTCAAAGGGTAAGGTATTTCTTTCAACTTGCTTAAGCATAATGTCTGGATAAAATTTGTCAAGGCAAATGGAATGAGAAGACATTCTAGACAAAGGGAGAAACATGGACATATTTATCGTTAATGTTTAGAAAATTTTGAAAATAGTGCTCACCTATTCCTGAAGTGGTTTTCTTAGACAAATAAACAGCAACTGAAATGGAGGCGTAAATGGGGTTAATCACTGGAGACTCTTAACCATCATATTAAAAGAACTAAGATTAGTTTAAGAAGTAGTTGGGAGCTATTAATGTTTTAGAGCAAATAAGTAAATAACCAGATCACAACGACAGGAGAAAATTGTCTTCAAGTGTGAAATATGTGCTTTGGAATAAGGGTGAATGGTAGCAGAAAGATCATTTTAAGATTATTATAACAGTGCATGTAACCAAACATAACTGATCAAAAAGTGATGATAATCAGCAGAGTATTACGGAAGAAAGGGAGAAGTGAAATGATGCTTTAATATGATTTATAAATATAAGCATTGCATCATTAACAGGAAAGTAAGAGGAAGAGAAATCTGGAATCTGGTAGTAGGAGGCTTTGATTTGAGTGTGTTCATTTGCTTGGTAATGCAAATAATTACTTAAGCTCCTTTTCAGTTTTCTTTGATTTATAATAGTATGAATGATGATTTCCCATGCACATAAGTACAACATCTATCACCAGGGTACCCATTTCCCACCACCACGGATCCCAACACCCTGCCCTCTCTAACCTCTTCCTAGACAATTCAACTCTATATCTCACATTGCGTTGTGTTTGGCCCTTTGACACTACCTTGCTATGTTTCTTTAAGCCACACAAGTGAGAAAGGTTATTCTGGATAATACTAATATTTATTGAGCACTTGTCTGTCAAGCATTATTTTCTATGATTTACACTCCTATCTCATTTACTCCTCAGAACTATTAAGCAGCCTGCCCAAGTTTGCTGTTTGTGTGAGACTAGAGTGAGGATGAATCTTTCCCAGAAACTTAAATGTAACAATAAACTCAGTTTATTGGTCCAAATAGAATTGAAGTGTATTTTTGAAGGGTATCAGGCTCAAATGCCAAGTAATTAAGGTAATCAGAGAAGGAAAGACAAATGAAATGAAAAAGGGTTGGGGCAGTGGGGATGGTGGGAGGATACTCAGGAAAAGTCATGCACCAAAATCTTTGAGAAAGTCGAAGGTGAGTATAAATGAAAAGTTAAGAATAGGGAAAGATTATTTAAAAAAAAAAGACATTGATAACCAAATGAGCATTGTGGCATTAAAAGCAGTTTCTAAAAAGGTGATATCTAAAAATCCAGATAGAGTAAGCTATTTAAAGGAGTGATAGCCACAGAGGTAAGCTTTGGAGAAATCTTTTTTTTTTTCCTTTGTTCGGTTTAGTTTGCTTGGGGTTTTTTGTATTGTTTTGTTTTTTGGTTTTGGGACCATATCCAACAGCACTTAGAGATTACTCCTGGCTCTGAACTCAGAAATCGCTCCTGGCAGACTCTGGAGACCATATGGGATGCTGGGGATCGGATCCAGATTCATCCTGGGTTGGCAGCATATAAAGCAAATGCCATACCACTGTGCTATTGCTCCAGCCCCAGGAGAAGTCTCTTATTGAAAATATAAAAATAGCAAGTTGGGACCACCATGGAAAGCTATGAAGGCTGGGGGTCCCTGCAGCACCTGTCAGAGAGGAAACAGATTTAAGATGGATGAAATGTCATGATTCTGCTATAGGAAAGAATCAATGATGAGATGCAATGTGTTGATAAGGGACTTAAGTGCTATAAGAACAATCTATTCACATAAAAATATAAAATAATTGGACAAAATGGGTAGAGGGTGGGGTGTAAACCCAATCCTTCCTGAATAGAATAGAATAGAATAGAATAGAATAGAATAGAATAGAATAGAATAGACTGGAATGCAATGGAATGGAATGGAATAGAATGGAACAGAACAGAACAGAACAGAACAGAACAGAACAGAACAGAACAGAACAGAACAGAACAGAACAGAATAGAATAGAATAGAATAGAATAGAATAGAATAGAATAGAATAGAATAGAATAGAATAGAATAGAATAGAATAGAATAAACAGAACAGAATAGAATAAGACCAAAGATGCATGTTTGGCAATCTTGAAAGATTTTTTAGTAACTTAAAAAAATAGGTCATTTAATCGAAGGTCACACTACTAGTGGAATAAGTGTTGGAACATGGTATGCCTGAAACAACTATATTGTGAATGACTTGTTTTGTTTGTTTTGGGGCTACACCTGGTGACGCTTAGGGGTTACTACTGGCTATATGCTCAGAATTCGCTCATGGCTTGGGGGAACATATGGGACACGGGGGGGGGGGTAGCTCTATCCATAGTTCGTCCTAGGCTAGCATGGGCAAGGCAGATGCATTACTACTTGCACCACTGCTCCAGCCCCAGTTATTATGAATAACTTTTTAAGTCATGTTGTTTAATAAGCATAATTTTAAGTAGATAGTTCATTAATTCTTGAAAGACATTCAGATTGGTAGCAGTGGAGATTTGCAAGTTTTCATAAGAATTGCTGAAAAATCAGCAAACAATAAATGGAAAGGTTGCCTCATAGTATCCAAAGTAAATGGCATGAGTTTTTAGTTTGTGGAGTGATCATCCTAAGACTTTAGCAATGTTGTGCAGATTGATATTCAGTAGATAGAATGCATAAAGAGTGAAAAAGCAGGCAATGATAGTCAATGTCTTTTGTAAATAACTAAATGGTGATTTTTTTTTTCAAAATGTCAAAATTGAGCTTTCTGAAAGCTTCTTGCTGGCTGATTTGGGTACATGTTCTCTTCAAACACAGGAAATCATCTGACTAGAGAACAGAGGACACAAGGTGAACGATGACAAAGACAGAGGCAGGGCAGTGAAGTGAAGTGACCAGAAGCAGTAGGAGGAAATTTTTGTCAACCCAGGTCAGTTTTAGAATGTTTGAGGAACTAAGCTCCTACTCCCTTTTGTGTGGAGCTCTGTACAAGGACAATGTTTGAAACAAGTATTAGAGGAATTGAAGTGATCATGAACTCTGACACCCATTGCCCATTTCTACCTGAGGAGCAGGTAGAAATTCACAAATGATTGTCAAATTTTCCCCAATC
Organism: Crocidura indochinensis; assembly: GCA_004027635.1. NCBI lineage: Eukaryota > Metazoa > Chordata > Mammalia > Eulipotyphla > Soricidae > Crocidura > Crocidura indochinensis. The sequence continues at coordinate 22,651 of PVKC010006484.1, forward strand.
AATCAAAATACAGAGAGAGAGAGAGAGAGAGAGAGAGAGAGAGATTACTAAGAAAAGCAGGAACTGTTTGTTATGTTAGATGATTTTGAAAATTAATATTGGATATTCCCAGTATGCAGTAGAACTTGTTAGGGAAATATTGAAAGGAAGAATATTCATTGATCAGTGTCTGCATGTGGAATCAGATGTTAAGTTGATTTGCCTGCACTAGAAATGTTTGAATGTTCCTCTTTGTCATCACCTCGCCACCTCCATGCACGGAAAGTAACTTGTAGTTCAGCTAAGAGTGTTTTGTATTTTTTATTTATTTTTATTTTATCTATTTTTATTTTGTGTACATTTGGATATCAGGAATTGAACCTGAGTTGAATATATGCAAAGCAAGCACCCTGTCTTTATTGTGCTATTTCTCTGGTCCAACAATGTTTTTTTTATTATAAAAGCATTTGAAGAGGAAGCACTGAAACGATTCAGCAACTGAATCATTCTTTTTTTTTTTTCTGAATCATTCTTAAACCAGTGTCTGTTTTGCCTCTACTGTTTTATGTGAATTTTAACAAAGAGAATGTTCGTATCAAACCTGTACCCAAAACGTAGATATTGTGATGCCCAATGGTGATTTTCTAGTTCAGGTATTCTAGCAAATTATAGAGCAAGAGGTCAGGGCATTTTGAAAAATATAAATTCTTATTACAGGAGAACCATGTGAAAATTTCCAGAGTATAAATAGAATTTAAGGACAGTTTACTTTTAAGTTTAGGAATTTAACCCATTTCCACTGTTTTAAACGGTTAATTTTAGTTACAATAGTCTATTACAATGCCAAACATAAATGTGAGGATGACTAATCTGTTTTCAGAAATATGGTAGGGAATTCAACCAGTTTAATGTTCATATCAGCAAGTATAGCAGCAGAAAGTAGACACAGTGATTTTTGTATTCTAAGTTCAGAACTATGAGTGATCTGTGAAGAAAACTCTGGGACAAACCAGAAGAACACAGGGTACATTTTAGGTTCTCTAAGCCTTTTATTCCCAGTTTCTGAACTTGCAGATTTGCTCTCTATCCTTTCTGCTAGCATGAGTGATGCTGCGGTTTAGGTTGTAACTCTTTGCTACTCGCCTTATGTGAAAGAAATCTTACAAAAACTTATTTCAACTCTTTTTATTCTTGCAGTATATAAAATCTGTGGGTTAGCAATTTTGTTCCAAAAAAATAAAAGTTTGGTAATCCATAATCAAAGAAGAAACTGCTAGGGCTCTGGAGAGATAGTACATGATTTAAAACACTTGTCTTGCATGCTGCTCATCTGGATTCAATCTCTGGCACCCCACAAGTCATCCGAGTCCCTTCAGGAATGATCTCTGAGCACAAACCAGGGTAAGTCCTGAGCACTGCCAGGTGTGGCCCCTAATAAAAGAAGGAACTGCTAGAGGAAGCCAGTAATTCAGTCAGTGAACTGAGCATATTGGAAAAGCTGATCTAATGTTACCAGTAAAAAGTATTTTTTTAAATTGTTGTTGTTCTTATAGGAAACTGTGACTAGGTAAAGAATCTTACAAGATAAACACAGGCATCATTTATTCCAGTGGAGTAGTTTTTGTGTGAACTGGGATTGAATAAAGGCACGTCTTCTCCTAGAAGTGAGAGCTACGTGCTTGGGGTGATGTCACCAGTGACCAGGAACCACCACAGTGTAAACAAGCATCAGCAGGAAATAAGAGAGGATAGGGCAAGGATCTTGTAGCATGCCTTCCCTCTCCACAGGCAGCCTGCCTTTCAACACCAGTGCTTTGTTTTCTTGTTTAGACTTATTTTTTCAAAGGAGGAAAAGGAACTAACTGTATAGCCTTCATTTCAGAGTCAGCGTCTCTCCTTAACAAATGCATTTCCTCCTTGTCAGCCTTTGTCACGTGGAGAGCTAAAGGACTCCTGTCTGACTCTTGCTGCATGTATTGGTCACTTTGCTCCAGACACACTTGTCTCTAGAACTAACTGCTAATCCACTGAGGCGCTGAAGCTGAAGGAGGATCTAGAGAAGGAGGCGGAGAAGTAGGAGGAGGAGAGGGAGGAGTCGGGGAGGAATGAGGTGGAGGTGGAGAAGAAGGAGGAGAAACAGGAGGAGCAGAGGAATAGCAAAATAAGCAGTGCCTTTAAACCATGTCCCAGCTGCTCTTGTGATTGGCAGATGGTTCAGCTGCTTCCCTGGAACAAAAGGTCAAAGTGGACTGCAGTGTAAATGTAGAGAGGACTAGATAAAGTAGCCTTGCTTCTAGAAGTTTGGAAACTAACTGAGAGCACCCTGAGCCTGGCTAACTGGAGAACTGGTTGTTTCTCCAACTGTGAAGTGTAGCCTCAACCCTAAACCCAGTTTAGCCACTGTAAGAAGCAGATCGCTGTGCAGACGACACCCCTTGGCGTGGAGTGTGGGATTCCTTTGCAATTTCATGTACAAGAATGGCTTGTGAAATCATGCCTCTGCAAAGGTAGTACATTTTTTTTTTTTGCTATTTTCTCCAACTCTGCTCTGTTAACTTGGTATTTTTACTTACAGACTGCAAACTAGGAATTTGTGGTGCCTGTTCTTCCCTAAAACCAGAAAAAGTTAAATATTCTATTGCTGCTTTCACGTCGTTTTATGCTCAATATCTTATTTTTATTACTTAATTTTAAAGATTTAATTCAAAATTAATCTTCCCATAAAAATGAATATAAACAAATATTTTTGAAATCTGTAGAAAATTAGAAACTGAAGACTTTAGAAGAGATTAATGATAAAGCTAAATGTTCATTGTGCCTTACCAATGATGCAGAGTTGTGGGTACATCTGCACTCATGTTGAAAGTTATTGGAAGTGCTTGCATCTTGGGGTTTCTTTTACAATTCACACAAAAGAAAGGTTTTTTTCCATCAAAAAGTGCATAGTAATAAATAGATATCAACATGAAAAATATTTCTCCACATATAATTTTATATAGATCTGTCATACAACGACACCTTAAAAATGAAAAATGAAACTGTTCTGTAAGAATTACTAGGTTCAAGGTTTGACTTTGTTGGGGTGTTTTTGTTTGGGGAGGGTTTGTTTTCTAGGTGGTGATTTGTATGGTTTGGGTTTTGTTTTAGGGCGGGCGGTACACCCAGAAGTACTCAGGGTTTTCTCTTGGCTTTGCACTCAGGGATCATGTCTGGAGGGATTTGGGGACTCTGTGGTTCAGGAGCTCAAATCCAAGTTAGCTTTGTGCTAGGCAAGTACCCTACCTACTGTACTGTCACTCCTGCCCCATTGACTTTGTTGATGATTATTACATGAATCGTGAAGGATGAGGTGGAGGAATTAGAACAAAGTAGAGTCCAATTCAGAGAGGGGTCTTAGGAAAAATAAAGCTGCTGGAGACTTCATCATTATCATTCAATAATTATTATCATTCAGTAATGTCTCTTGGACATTAAACCTGGAAGTCACTCCTGAATGATAGCCACACTTCGTCCTGTATTTTCAAAGCAGGTTTTGTTTATTAACAAAATTGGGTTTTGTTTATTTTTGCTTGTTGTTTTGTGGCCATACCCAGCAGTGCTCAGGGGTTACTTTCAGCTCAGTGCTCAAGGTCTTTTTCAGTAGGGTTCGACTGTGTTTAGTTTAAAATTTCTCTTGCTATACTGGAATATTGGTACAGTGGGAAAGGCACTTGCCTTGCACATGGATGACTTAGGTTCAGTTCCCAGCATCACACATGGGACCTTACAGAAGTGAGCCCCAAGCACAACGGGGTGTAGCTCTAAAATAAGCAAAAATGTTTCATTCAACTAATTCTGTTATCTCATTTAAACTTCAGCTACTGCACATAAAGACATTTGGTGCCACATGAATTCTTCCTTTAGGAAAATTATAAATTATATCAGTCACCACTGTTTAAAATCAAATGATGGACTATCAAAATGACTAAATCTAGATAAAAATGAATTGCATCTTTAAAACTGTGCCACCAGTATTTCAGTGAATGTTCACGTTTGAGGAAGTATATGGACAAATTCATAGTATGTCCCTTTGCAATATGGTCCTTACAGGTATATTGTGAGACAACCCTTGTAGCTGCTTTTCTGTCACTGTGGAAACAACTATGCTGTAATAAGACCCCAAGGCTGTGTCCCAAGAATTCCCTTGCTAAAAACAAATTATCCTAACATCAGAAAGCAGTATACAGATAGACCCAAGATGCCCAGTTAATTTAGCACAGTGCTTCTCAATTATTTTTTGTCATGCAGCCCCTAGAAAGAAGAAAACATTTTTCGTGCCCCCATGCAACTGTAAATCATATCTTTATTTAAAAAAACTTTAATCTGCAAAACAAAACTATATAAAATAATTTGAGCTGATTTTTAATCAGAACTGATGTTTGGATTAATGGCTACAACGAGCGCCTTTCGCAATGCATAACTTTTCGAAGCGGGGTTTGAAGCAGAACACAGCAACTCTCAGCTCCAGAGACATACAGAGACATAAACACAGGGCTTAGCTTGTTATTACAGTGTTTGCCAAGGTCATAGAGGTCAAACACACCCCCCCTTTATGGAACCACTTTCCCCCCACTATTTGAGAACCACTGATTTAGTAAGAAGGTCCACATACTTCTCACTTGAAAAAATATTTAGTAGATATATTTTGAAGTCCCTGATTAAGTTCCTAACTTGTAATGTTGAAGGTTTATTTTTTATACAATGTTATCAGTTGTCTGTTTTAACTTTTATTGTAGATTAAAATATCTGCTATAACTGAACTCTGTAGAAATTACTTGATAATATAATAATTAAAAAAGAAGAAAATATATTTTCATACTGTTAAGACATTACTTAGGGGAATTGCTCTATGAGAACAAAAATAAAATCAGTATGATTTCATGTAAAATTATTTTCCAGAAGCTTGAGAAATAATAAGGTAAGTAAGTCACTTGCCTTGTATGTATTGAACTTAAGTCCATATCTGGCATCCCCAGCACAACAAGGAGTGACCTTAAGCCAGACATTGCTTCCCATTCTGTAGATGCATGAGAATTGCTTAGGGAAATTTTGAAAGTTATTTATTTCTGATACCTCCTTGTCTAGACTTAGAGAATCTGAGTCTGGGTGTGACTGAAAAATGTCTGCATTTTATCAGGTTTCTTAAAGCAATCTGAATTTTTTAATGGTCCACACATTCAAAGAAATGGTCTAACCTTAGTGAATGACATCAGCTTGTAGAAAGTCCTGGACTGCAGGTATTTATAAGACTTTCCCATTAAACAGCTCAATATCCATAAACAGCAAGCATATTAACACCATGACCTTTTTTTATACTCTCATTTATTGATGTCAGTGTTACTTCTTGCAACAAAATATATTTAGCAGGTTGTTTCATATTTTCTCTGTGAACCTCAGTACTGATATGAAAGTAATTAAAATATATGTTCTGGTCTAAGAGCTCACATATTAGTGAGTGCACAACTGCAATGCATATATAATTCTATGGTAATAAATTGTGTGATTCACATAATAATGAGTTGTATATACAGGAATAATATCATACATTTTATATATATAAAGCTCATAGGCTTCTGATCTTATGAGAGGCCATGTCTGGTTAGCTTACAATTTCTATACTAAATTTCTATTTAACTATTTATTTTAGCACATTATGTAAGTAGGAGCCAATTTACTAGTAATCTATGAGTAAGATGAGAATAATAGATAATATTCTATACCAAAATCAAATAAAAAACAAATTTGATTCCCTTTTATGTAGTTTACTGGAGTTGGCTGCTTAGAAACTCATAGTCCTAAGAAAATTTGCATGATTTTTATAGTTTAATTTTACAGTTTTTATAGTCTAATTCAAATGACTTAAAGCTAAAGACCTTACTTTATATCTCTTAAGATGATTAAATTGTCCCAATGCTTTATTAAATACTAAATATTTATTTGTAATATTCATATTTAGTATTAATACTAAAATCTTTCTTTATACTTAGTGATAAAACTTAAACTACTGAATAACCGTTTGGATATTCTTGCCACCTACAAAATTTTCCTAAATAAATAAGATCATATTATAAATAAGTGGTGACACTGTTGAATTAAAAATGAAAGCTTTCTTTTTGTAGGTTATTACTTCTGTTGTTACTAAAGACACAAATTCCAGGTTTATAGTTTAGACTATCTGTGTTTCCTATTCCATTGTTGTTGTTTTTCCTGAAGAATGTGTGGTTCTGGAAGTACATTTTCTATTTTATGGGGGGGGGAGGGGGAGGGTTCTTATAGGCTAAGAAATGGTCTTAGTTCTGAGTTTTGCCTCTCTGGCAATACTCCCAATTTTGTACAAAGCTGTCACTTGCATTTTGATTTGCTAGATTAACTTTTGTGTCACTGTTACTTTATGTCCATCAGGAAAAATGAAATAATAAAACTATATAAGGTTCATTAAGACCAAAAGGCATCTCCATTCTGTACACTTGTTAGCATCCTATTCTTTCCTCAGTTAGTTTCCAAAGTGTAAAGCTGAGATTAATCATGTTTTTGTAATTATTTCTCTTTCATTTATCCAGTAGTGATATTCGACATATCTTATTTAGTTTTCTGGCAAAAATGCATTTTAACTGGGTTCTCAGGTTTACTAAATCGTAGTGACTTTGAAGAGACTTACTATATTGACACAGAGTGGTGTTCCAGAATTGAAAAATCACCCTGACATTTACACTTAAAGGCAAATTCATTTAAACTTTTAAAGTATTGGTTTGAGAAGAGTATTTTGGAAAGAAGTGAACTTGAATGGCAATGCAACTATGTAATGCACTTTGATGATGGCTCTCACCATACACCTTCTCTGTAGTGTTAGGGAGCCCTCTACTGTTAGGTGGCAGTGAGACCTTCCATTACTCTGAGCCCTTATTCTTGACTTGTTGGCGCTTGGATTTCACATCTCTGCTTCCTCTCCCTTACCACAAATATGGTCTCAGCAGCAGCTTAAAATGGTCTCCCTTCACATCTACACTGGACCTTATCAGGTATGGAGTTGGCCCATATGGGGTTCACCTGACCTTAGTGGCCAACGTTGTCACCTTAACCAATATTAGGATTAGCATTTGGAAGAGATGATAAATTACTGAGAACAAATAAGCCCATCTCTTCAGGTACTGCACTTGGGGTATTTGTTTTGCCAGTTAAGCCTAAATTTATACCAGTTCCTCAAAAAGTTTAATATAAACTTAAGTCCAGGATTTAAATTATTTATTTTTATTAAAGCACAATGACTTACATAGTTATTAATAATTGAGTTTTGGACATACAGTATTCCAGCACCAATTCCACCACCAGTGTCCCCAGGTTCCTCCCCTACCACCACACCTACCAGACCCGGGTCTGACATTATAAGAGGCACCTTTTTTTTTAATTTTAGTCATTAAAGTTTGAGTGTTATAATTTCAGGGTTGTCGACTTTGTGGTTTGAATACTTGGCTCTATTATTCCTTAATACCACCAATGTACCAGAAACTCTTGACTCTTTAATATTTAATATTGCCATCCCCAAATAAAGGAAGAGGAAGAGATGTCAACCATAATGAAATGATAGAGAAAACAGAAGAAGGCTAATAAGCTTGCCCTTGGAAAAACATAGCCTAAATTGAAAACCAAATATATTTGAGCCAGTCAACTTCCTCTCTACCAAATCAAATCATTCTGGTGTATGATGAAATTTTGAAGTTAAAGAATTTGGCAGTTCTTTGTAAATGAACTTTGTAAATAGCCTTCTAAAAATTACTCAGAGGTAAAATACTATGCTTTTTGATATTCTTTGAGCTGTAATACCTTTCCAGTCCATATATTCAAGAGTGCTTGCCATCATTTAGGTGACATTCTATCATTGCACCATTTCATTGAATTATTTAAAATGATATAAAGGAAATATCATGGAGGCAAGTTCCTGAATCTCAAAATTTTACCCTCATTTTCCACCATGATACTTACATGTGATAATCAGAAATTAATTCTACTTTTTTAATATAATTTTTATTTTTGATAATAGTGGCTTACATATTGTTGACAATAATATTTTAGGTGCATATTAATATAAAATCAGGGAGATTCCCATCATCAAATTGTCCTCCCTACACCTCCATTCCCATCCTACCACCCATATCCTCCTCCCCCTCCCCCAGGGCTGCTAGAATAGGTGGTCCCCTCTGTGCCTAGCTTACAACTTAGTGGTCTTACACTTGTTTGGTCTTGGTACTTCCCTTATTTCCCCCTCTATCTGGGAGGC
>PVKC010006485.1:0-31051 GCA_004027635.1 Crocidura indochinensis
GCTCTTCCGATCTCCTTCCTTCCTTCCTTTCTTTCTTTCTTTCTTTCTTTCTTTCTTTCTTTCTTTCTTTCTTTCTTTCTTTCTTTCTTTCTTTCTTTCTTTCTTTCTTTCTTTCTTTCTTTTCTTTCTTCATTTTTGGTTTTTGGGCCACACCCGGCAGTGCTCAGGAGTTACTCCTGGCTGTCTACTCAGAAATAGCTCCTGGCAGGCACAGGGGACCATATGGGACACCGGGATTTGAACCAACTACCTTTGGTCCTGGATCGGCTGCTTGCAAGGCAAACGCCACTGTGCTATCTCTCCGGGCCCCATAAATATCTTTAAACTAGTTGTCCTACTTACATGCCACCTCCTGTTATTCCTCCTCAGAGCCGAAATCTCTTATGCTCTTGCCATTCAAAACAATATCCCTGCTCCCCTGCTATCCTGTCCAATGCAACACCTTCATGCCTTCATGATGACCTCCTCCTCCATTTGCTCTTCCTTCCCTACATCAAGGTTCATAAATATGACAATTCATTAAATTAAAAATTAAATAAAATTAAAATTAGAAAACAGAAGCTTCTGGAAAGCCTTCTTGAATGAAGCAGATTACTTGTGATCAGGATCCTATTCAAATATTATCTCATCACATATTTTGTGTGGCTCCTTGTTGACTTGTCTATGTTCCCACACCTTTGTGAGCCCATCAAGGGCAGAGGGAACATTTTGGAGATCTGTGACTTACCAGAGCTTTAACACCATCACAGACACATAATGGGCCCTCAGGAGATAGAGAAGGAGTGCTCATGAACCCGAAACACAGGACAGGAAATGGTGTTAGTTTAGTAGTTTATCTATTTGCTTTTGTTTTTCCAATTCATGTCTGAAGAAGAGTTTTATTTCAGGGGTCAGTGAGACAGCACTGCAGGAAGGGTGTCTGCCTTGCACAGAGCCGACCCGTGCTTGATCCCCAGCATCCATTATGGTCCCTCGAGCATGCAAGGAGTAATTTCTGAGGGCAGAATCAGGAGTAACCCCTGAGTCCTGCCGGATATGGCCCAAACCCCTCTTAAAACAGGCAAACAAGTTTTGGTTAAGGAGAGATATCTCAAAGGACTGGGGCACATGCCCTATGTTTTTTTTTTTTTTTTCCCTTGACATTACATGGTCACACCAAAACTAACAGGTACAAGCCTTGAAGATTGCTGGGTATGGCCCAATACCACTTCCATCTTCTAAAAATAAGTTTGTTTCATTCCAGTCACAGTTTTTATACAGAACTCTAATAGTATGACCTACAGGTATCTCCTCACCACACCTTACTCAGAATAACCCCTTTCAATGTTCTGAAAAAATCTTAAACATGTCAGCTGGTAGAGAAAACTCTGAAGGGCTCAGTCTCTAGGTTGGATCCTGATCTATAAAGAGCAAAGGTTGGAGAAGTGATAGAATCTTTGCATGACTACAATGCCATTGGTTCATGGCCTCTGACTGTAGCCGCAGCTGGGCTGTGCTCTGCGGTTGTTTATGAACTTCACCTCGATCCAGGTGGATTATAGGTCATGTGAGCATTGCTGCACTCACTGATGACTGTAAAATCACATAAGACTCTTATATACACCACCAGGCAATATTTCTAGAACCTTATAGAGTATTTCTAAAACCCCGACTTTAAAAGTGCATAATTTTTAATTTAATAAATTCTTATCTTTATTAACCTGAAAGTAATAATATAATTAGAATGATTTTATATATATATAATATAATTATATATGTTGTACATTCCACCCAGAAACTTAAATAAAGTATCCTATTCTGATTTGTTCGATTCCCTTCTCACTAGGTCTCCTAATTTGGGCACTACCAACCTAACCAGGCAGTTTCCAGCAGCAGAGCTTTTCTTCTTATCTCACTTCAGGAGCAGAAAAATAAGGCTCAGTAAGTTAAGTAAACAGCCTCAAACTCACAACTAATGATTCTATAAACCAGGCTCCCAAACCTCATGAAGAAATTCTCCTGCTCATCCCTTGGTCTCTAAGTACAGTGGAAAGTTCCAGAGAAGAATCAGTAAGAAATATGCAGGGAAGAAAATGCAATGTAAATCATTTGGGAAACAAATAGAAATGGATACTCAGTCTCCTTTAAAAAAAAGTTGGAACAGGAAAGAATAAAGGTTATAGGGGAGCCTCTCCACCCTAGACAATTCCAGGGCCTGAAACCTTAGATGCTGTGAGAGAAGGTGGATGGAAAGGCAGTCTCTGGGGTGTATATACAGAAGAAGTGATGGCCCCCATAAAACATGGATTTCTTTAATCTCCTGAGGGAGAACTCCTGACAAGAAACCACCAGGCCACAGCTGTGTTTACTCCAGGGTCGCCTCGTGTTATTTATAAGAAATGCTTTTGCTTTTACCCTCAGTGACCACCTTCTCTTTTCCAGGATATATATGAAGTAGGGGTACCACCAAACCAGACTCTGTTAATGGGCTTACACAGCTATGAAGACACCAGCCCCTCTGCTAGTTTATAGCTTCCATCAGAGAACACCGGGGTCCTTAGAAAAAAAAAAATAAGTTTTACAGCAGTTTTCAGAATGCCAGATTTTTTAAACACGCCCCCTAGGGAGAGAGCTATATAGCTAATGATACTGTATTAACTGCCATTGGACTGAGAGAGGAAAATCATCCAATGGTATTTATTATGTGTTGTCCTGTGCTGACATGGCACTGGGGCCAGACAGGGAAATAAAGCTCTAAGGCGTCTCCTCAAGGAGCCCCCAGTCAGAGAGAGAACACCAAGGCACATGGAAAAGTTATGATCCAATTCACCATGTACAATGGAGAGCAAAAATGTAATTAACTTTGATTTACAGCGTGTTCTACACCCTTGATCTACTCAACCCTCTGGGCCACCAGAAGTTCTTTTTCATTTGAATCCTTGTTTAATATCTTACCCCTGGGTTCAGGGCTCCTTTTCCTATTTAGGAATCAGAGCTCACTGGATGGGATCTTATCTTTCTTTGAGGTCCCAGAATCTTGCACTGTCAGTGATGTCTATGAATGTTAACTCACTTTCTGAGGTCAAGTTCCCTGTGTTCTGGGATGATCTGGGGATGAAGTAAGTAAGTGAGTTGGCTTTGAAGTCAAAACTCAGTTCAGCAACTTATCGAGCTGGGTGGTCCAGGACAAGTTGCTTCATGGGTCTGAAGCATTCTCATCTGTGTAATGGAACTCATGGGAACTGCAAGCTAACAATGATGATTGCTACTAGGAAAGTTGGAATATTCTTTTTTTTTTTCTTTGAACCACACCAGCTGTGCTCAGGATTTACTCTTGGTTCCTTATTCAGGGACACTCCCGACAGTGCTTGGGAGACCATATGTCATGCCAGGGATTCAAATAAGAGTCAGCTGCGAGTAAGGCAAATAAATGCCTGAACCCCTTGCACTATTTCTTCAGTCCAAGTATAGTCTATGTAAGAATATAGCATAGTCTGTGTAAGAAGCACCAAACAAATGAATGATTATTAGTGTGTGTGGGGGCACACCCTGCAATGCTTAGAGGCTAATCGTGCTCCTGTGCTCCAGGGTCACTTCAGGTGGTGCTCCAGGAACCATAAGCAGTGCTGGCGGTTGACAGGGTCATCTGTGTGCAAGGCAAGGTAAGTGAAACCCTGTACTATCTATCTTTCCCAAATGAATAGTTTTTATTCATTATATCAAGATTCAATGGATCACTGAGCTTCAGGACATATGCTAAGAATTACAGTGGTTTGCAGGGTGTGCTCCTTAGGGCTGCCTCTTTCACTCTTAGCCACCAGGGACTGCCTCATCCACAGCCCTGCTCCCTGCCTGACTGATGATGTAGACACAGGGGTCAGCCGTACTATGCTTCAGGACAACTCTAAGAGCTGTTATTGGATGGAGCGTTGGCTGTTGGACCAACTAAATCCCAGGTGCAGAGTGAGCTTGCTGCCAGAGTTTGTATCCCACATGCTCTCCCCAGGATTTTAAATTCAGGGCCCAGGATTTTCCATGTCTGAGTTTCTTTCAAGAACATTCCATCTGAGATCTTACTTACATGTAAGTGGATAATTACTGGTTTCTTGAGATTTAATAAACTGAACAAATGTTAAGAAATTGTGTTTCTGGATATTTAGATCCCATATTTCTTTTTTGTTGCTACTGCAGTAAATTAAATCATCATTGATTCAGTGGCTTCAAACAATATAAATCTATCAGATGAGTTTCTGCACTTCCTAAGTCTGAAAATGGAACTCTGGGTTGAAACTCAAAGTATTTTCAGAAGCTCTGGGCTCTATTTGGGGTTGTAGGGTCATCTGTTTCCCAGCTCTTTACAGCTTTTAAAAGCTGTTCAAATTCCTTGTTTCATGACCTTCATCAGCCATCTTTTTTTAAAATTACTTTATTTAAATACTGTGGTTACAAGGTTGTTCATAATACAATTGTTTTTTCTCACCATTACAAAGTTGTTCATGATTGAGTTTCAGTCATACAATGTCCAAAACCCTTCACCAGTGCACATTTCCCACCACCAATGTCCCAAGTTGCCTTCTGTCCTCCTTTTAAGGCAGTCATAGGGGTTCAGCTTTCTACCACACCACTTTGATCTCTTTTCTATCTTGGTCTTGTCTTTCTCTTTGTCTCACTCTGATTGAGGTAACTTGGTTTACAAGAATGTAAGTAAAAGTCTATGTATTTTAGAGGTGTTATGCGACCACCACACTTAGTATCCATGTGCTCTGCCTCTGTCCTTGGGTCCTTCTATTTGCTTTTCCACTACTTCAGTTAAATATGCATATATATCATCAGGAATTTTTACTGGACATTGTCTCTTCCCTAGCTTTGTTTCCTTACATATCACACGTGAGGTGCCTGAGAGATAGCATAGTGGTAGGGCATTTGCCTTGCATGTGGCTGACCCAGGAGGGACCTGGTTCAATTCACAGCATCCCATATAGGTCCCCAGCCTACCAGGGGTGATTCTGGGTGCAGAGCCAGGAGTAACCCCTGAGTACCACTGGGTGTGGCCCAAAAACTAGTTAATCAATCAATCAATCAATAAAGTTAAAAAAAATCACACATGAGTGAGATCATTTGGTATTTTTCTTCTTACTATTTATTTGGTTATGTATGATCCATCTTATAGCAAAAACAAGACCATCTTTTCTTCTAGATGCATAGTATTCTATCATCTCTATGTGCCACATCTTGTCTAGTTGGTGCTGTGCTCTTGGGGATTAAATAGTACATTTTTGGTGAGTTTGTGATGATATTAGACTTACCTGAATAATCTAAAATATCTACTAATTATCAACCTTAATTTCATCTGCAACTTCAATTCCCTTTTGCCATGTAATTTTCCTGGGTTCACAGGATTGTCTTGGAAGAAGTGGCATATTCATCTACTCTCCACCCTAATCATAAAACCGAGGAAAAACAAACCGAAGGAAGTGAAGATATACTTATTTGGCCAACTATATATAGTAGGAGTATATTTTGTCATCTGGGATATTTCAAGGCTGTGAAAGTCTGGGAGATGTAGTATGCTAAACTGGAGGCTTTCAGCGGAACTGGGCAGAGATATAGGCAAAACAAAAAGAGTAAGTGCCATTTGTGGGATATAAATAAAAGATAGTGAAGTAATAATATCCAGAAACAATAGAGTCGAGGGCTAGGAGAACTAATCCATGGCAGGAAGCTTGCCACAAATAGTGGAGGAGGGCAGTTAGGGCAGAGATGGGACCTTTCACTATGACAGTGAAAGTTGGAAATGATCACTCCAGACAAGAACTGGGTGCTCAAAGGAAATAAAGTGATATGCATGATATGATACCCCTTCAGTAACAATATTGCAAACCACAGTGTTTAAAAGGGAAAAAGGGAAGAAAGAGGGGGGGTTTGTCTCAGAGGTAAGCAGGGACAAGAAGGGCAGGAGGGAAATAGGACTTTGGTGGTGAGAAATGTGGAAATGTGCACTGGTGAAGGGTGTTGGGCATTGTATGACTGAAACTCAATCATGAACAGCTTTGCATTAAAAAAAAATATATATATATGAACAACCTGTACTTACAGTGTTTAAATAAAATATTTTTTTAAAAAAGGTGAATTTTTAAACTAAAGTTCTGTCCCTTCACAATGGTAGGAAGGCTATTAGAGCAAAATTAAAAAGAGGGACTGAAATAGGATCTGATATAACAAATAAACCCAATTAGAATGCCTTTGGGGCTGGATAAGCCACTGATGCCGATGTATCAGTTGCAGGAGACTGAGATAAATCAAGGAGGGAAAGGACTACAAGTCTGGCCTTGAAGTGATATATATATCAAAGGACAGATTGTGTTAAATTCACATGGAGAAATTTGTCAGAAGCTTTGTGGCACTGGGACTTGAAAATAGCACAGCAGAAAATGCACTAGACTTGCCTTGCTACCCACCTGGGTTTAGTCCCTGACACCCCTATATAGTCCACTGAGCCCTGCCAGGAGAGATGTCTGATGCCCTGAGCACAATCCAAAACCCAAAAATGTATATGCCACTGTCAAGAATGAGATGCAACACTGGGGGTTCTAGCATTTAATAAACACTGTGATTTGGGGGTACTGCAGTGAATGTGAGCATTTGTAACCCTCTTTACAAGGAATTGTGCCAAATATTCTCATTAGTCTCTTCACATCCCATCCCAACACTCTTTCTATTTCTCTCTGTGTGTATCTCTCTGCCTGTCTTGTTTCTAAAAGACATTTATGATAATAGGGCTCAGCAATGCAGAACAGGGGAGCGGACACTGTCCTCAGTGACTATTTATTTATTTATTTATTTTTCGGTTTTTGGGCCACACCCAGCAGAGCTCAGGGGTTACTTCTAGCTGTCTGCTCAGAAATAGCTCCTGGCAGGCACGGGGGACCATATGGGACACCGGGATTCGAACCAACCACCTTTGGTCCTGGATCGGTTGTTTGCAAGGCAAGCTCTGCTGTACTATCTCTTCAGGCCCTCAGTGACTCTTTTTGCTCCTGCTATCATCGCTGAATACAACCTTAAAAGTCCAGGCAAGATAGAAGTCAAAAGGACTTGTGACCTAATCAATTTCCCCTGTCTTAGCAGATTTGAGTTTCTGGAACTTTCAGACAAGTTACTTGTGAATATATAAAAGGACATTTAAGGTATGTTTTAAATAAACATACCAGAGCTTATGCATCCCACATGAGTCTCCCCTTCAAAGAAATCTCCCCGAAAGACAAATCACTTATTCCAAAGATACTGTTAAAAATGCTCTGGATCATTTCTTTTTAGACACTTAAGTGCATTCCTTGGAATATCTTGATGGGAGCAAATATTTATCCTTTAAAGGTGGATTTGATTTTTAAGAACAGACAAAATTCATTTAGATCAAAGTCTGGGGAGAAGATGAATAATAAGGTTAAGTAATACCATTTAGAGGAGGGAAATATAATTGAATAAAACTAGTTTTCACATGAGGCTTGTGGATGCTTCCGAGGGCCAAAGAGTAGAACAATGGCAGCTTTGATGAGATAAGTTGGCACCTTTCAAAGAGATTTTTGGAAAGGATTATAGACAGGGCTGGAGAGATAGTTCAGCAAGGAAGGCATTTGCCCTGCAAGCAGCCGACCTGGTTTTGATCACTGGCACCATATTTGGTTCTTCAAGCACCACCATGAAAGAGTGATCCCGGGGCTGGGCGGTGGCACTGGAGATAAGGTGTCTGCGCTAACCTAGGACGGACCGCGGTTCGATCCCCCGGTTCCCTATATGGTCCCCCGTGCCTGCCAGGAGCGACTTCTGAGCGAATAGTCAGGAGTAACCCCTGAGCATCACCCGGTGTGACCCAAAAACCAAAAAAAAAAAAAAAAAAAA
The DNA here is from genome assembly GCA_004027635.1 of Crocidura indochinensis. Taxonomy (NCBI): domain Eukaryota; kingdom Metazoa; phylum Chordata; class Mammalia; order Eulipotyphla; family Soricidae; genus Crocidura; species Crocidura indochinensis. The sequence continues at coordinate 7,879 of PVKC010006485.1, forward strand.
AGAAAGAAAAGAAAGAGTGATCCCTGAGCACAGAGCCAGGAGTAATACCACAGTTGTGTGTGGCCCCAAAACAATAAACAAACCAACAAAAAAAATTATTGGCAATTAGAGGCAGCAACTTTAGACACTCTTCCCACACATACACACACAAGTTGACAGATTCAGAGAGATATAACCTTAATAATGAGAATAATAGGTTTTGAACCAGTGATGGAAGCAAAGTTTGGTCCCATTTTTCCTGAGCTGTGTGTCTTCTGGCAAGTCACTTACCATCTCTAGGTCTACTTTCTTCACCTGTTCAAGGCAGTCATAATAGTAAAGACTTTAGAAGATGGCTCTGAGGAATAATTCTGCTCATGTTAGTCACCTAGCCTACTACAAAACACATAGTAGGAGCTGGACAAATAGTGCTGTGATTTTTCTTTATTGCTACCATGTGCACACACAAACACACACTTAAGTGAAAACGCATTTACAGTGTTACTTTGTATTTGTGGTGATAGGACAGTTTCAGTGACTAACACTCCACACCCGTTGGGTCAGACTCTTTCACACCTCACTTTAATCCCTGTGGAGACAGTACTATTATTGGACCCTCTTTTATAGATGAGGAAATGAAGTCCCAATGGGGTAAAATGAGTTAGCCCTAAAGTTTTCAGCTAAAAAGCTGGGGAAATAGGTGGGATTTTAGCCCTGGCATTCCTGCTGATTTCTTTAGGTATGAGGGCCACATCCAGCAGAGCTCAGGATTTACTCCTTGCTGTGTGCTCAGGGTTCACCCCTGGTACTGCTTAGGAGACCATAAAGGATGTTGGTGACTGAACTTTGGTTAGGCACAACAAGGCAAGCATCCTATCTGCTGTGCTCTCTGGCCCAGAACTCAGGCATCCTGACACCATTCATCATTGCTTACATGGCTGCATATGCAGGTTTGGCACCCTTCACATCCTTCACAGAAGCCTCTGAAATTGCTAGAGTAGGGATTTGGGCCTAGATGTGAGGAACCAGACTGGCTGTATTTGTATACCAGCCTGTCCACTTACCTGTCATGCCACCCTCTAAGTTTTCTCGAAGCTAACATGGGATCCATGTCAAGGGGCTGCAGAAGGACTGCCTAGGAGTGAGTGGGCCAGGAAACTTCAATTGCACATGGGTGAAAGCATCAATGAACATTCTGCAGAATAGCCTTGGGACCCCCTCCCCCCAGCCCTCAAAATCCATATATCTCTCCTGAGAAGGGGAGGGCAGCAGGCTGCTGCTCTGAAAGCCTTTGGTGATAGCCTGAGTATGAGAAACAGCCTTTCTGATAGCAGAAAATTCTTCTCCAAGCAAGTAAAGTGTTTCCATAGGACTATGGCTGAGTTCCAGCTCTGGTGGAAGAGGTGACAGACAAAACCACTTAGTGTTCCTCTTGGCGCACAAGTTGACACTCTGATCAAGCACTTTTCCTGACACATGTTCCTGGAGAGAAGCTTGTTATCTGGGGTTGGGGGCTGTCTCCTGTCCCAACACTCACCTCAGACTCCCTGGCTCTGCCTCACCTCTCTTCCACATAGTGGTATTGAGAAAAAATGAATTGGGCTGAGAGAGATCTCATCAACTGGGAGATGTCTCGTTGGGTTGAGAGATATCTCATCAGACTGAGATTTCATTGAGTGAAAAGATGCCCCACAGAGCTGAGTACATGATTTGCGTATAGGAGGCATGGACTTGATCCCTGGTACCATATGGTCCCCCAAGCCTTTCCAAAAATAACCCTCAAGCACACTGCTGGGGTAGGCTCTGAGCACCTGCATATCTGGCCTTCAAACAAAAGCAAAACACAAACCCCAAATGACCACACAAAAAAGTAATAGTGCTGTGTTATCAAGCTAATCTCTTGTACCCATGCATTCATCTTTCTGTGTAAGAGAACTTGGAATTGGGTGGCCAGTCCTGCAACAAAGGACTATACTAAAGCTAGATTGTTCCCCCCAAAATTATTTGCTGAAACCCAAATCTCCAGTATCTCAGAATGTGATTGCAGGGACCGGAGTAATAATAGTACAATAGCCTTACATAAGGCTGACCCAGGTTCCATCCCTGGCATCTCCGATGGAAAGAGGAAGCATTGATTCCTCCTTCCCATTGGCGAATACACACGTCATTCCTAAGCATTGACCCCATGCACATTTTGTGCCCAAGGTCCTGGCACACATCCTTCTGGGGGACAATGGAATTCTACCCCTCCAAGGAGGATAATGCCTAAGGCAAAAGGCCAAACCTAAAGGATTCAGACCAGCCAGCCAGGACCTTGGCATTCTTTGTAAAGAGTCTTTTTTTAAAAACCTGTACCAAAACTTGGTTTTCCTATAGCCCCCCTACACACACACACACACACACACACACACACACACACACACACACACACACAGAGCCTTTTTGACTTAGTCCGATACTAAGTTACTCTCCCAGGCTGGTAGCTCCTTTTCCTTCTCCTTTAAGTTCCAATAAACTTTTCTACATTTGAACTGAGTCTGAGCATCTAGACTATTCAATATTTTTATTTTTATTTTTTGGTTTTTGATTTTTGGGTCACATCCGGCAGTGCTCAGGGACTACTCCTGGCTCTACACTCAGAATTTGTTCCTGGCAGGCTCAGGGGACCCATATGGGATGTCAGGACTTGAACCACTGTCCTTCTGCATGGAAGGCAAAAATGCGTTACCTCCATGCTATCTTTCCGGTTCCAATATTTTTATTCTTGAAAAAATTGAGGAGCCTTGGAACTGTAGACAACCACAGCCATCTGCTGTTACCACTTCTGCATCAGTCTGGTCCTCCAAGCTCCATCAAAAGTAATTTCTGAGCATAGAGCCAGGAGGTAGCCCTGAACTCACTGGTTGTGGCCTCAAGAAAAAAAACAGATTTAAAAAAATGTGACTCTATAAAGATGGGCCTTTCAAATGGCAGGTGAGATAAAAATGGGGTACTCATGTGGGCTCAAGGACAAGCTGACTAGTCCCCTCAGAAGGGCCAATAGGACACAGGTAACAGAAGTGAAGGTGTCATCTGAAAGTCCAGGAAAGGTCTCCCAAGAAATCAACATCAAACTGTTGGAAAACAGATTTATTACATGTGGTATTGAGCATGGCAGCCTCTCACCTATGCTAATCAGGCTCTATAATTTTGAGGATTGTTTGAGGAGGGCACCTTCTTGGAGCCCTCTTGTGGAGCTGTTCCCTGAGGCTCAGCACTGGACAGCTGTGTAGCTCTCTGCACAGAGTGCTCATACTTGGGCTGGCAGTTGGGTTCCCTCCTGGACTTTCTGAGGCCACATGCCATCAATCCTCCGCACCTCAGAGCCTCATGAAGCTGCTAGATGTTGGAAGTAGAGTGAAGGCTTCTTAGTGGGGCCTAGACTGAGGATAGTCTTTTGGTCTGTGAGGGATCTCATTCCCAAAGACTTGTTTATGCAATGCTCTCTGCTCGCTTGTCCTCTTTCTATTCCCGATTGTTATTTAAATGAATTGATCCTAATTGTGCCCCCATCCACCCACTTGCTTTTTTTGGAAGGTCAGAATAATAGATTTAAAGACATAGTGGGTAGAAAACGCCTAATTTCTAAGAGGAAAAAACCCACCATCTAAAGAAAATTCAAAGCTGTCTATCACTGCAGTATTTTCCCTCTGAAAATTCCCCCCACTTGGAAGAACAGGGGCTCTCAAGCATGTGCTTATATTCCTATTTAGTAGTCTGTACCAGTGACCAAGAAATCTTTCCTCCATCCCTTTCTTGCCCTCTGGAGTCACTGTGATGATGGTATGGGGTGTAGAGTGCCCCTGGCACACCCACTTCATGAAGGTGTTCACAACTGAGCCCACCGGAGACTGTCTGGCTGACTACTGCACTCCTGATGGGGCTCCCAGTTGTGGGGCTCACACTGTTGCCAGGCAGGGAGCCCCAGACATCCCTGCTCTACGCCCAGAAATGCTTTATTCAACATGAAAATTCTGTGGCTTTCCTACATGGCCAACTCCACTCCCTCACCTATCCCTGAAGCACTTTCTCACCCAACTCCAAGATGCCTTTCAGCTGCCAACTCCGTGGTGATTCTGTTTCTAAAATGGGCCAAGGTGTGAGTCTCTCAGTGTTGCTTAGCAGCTTGCCATCACTCAAATGTAAATAGAATTTCCCCCCTTACTTAGCTTAATAAATGCTGCTGAATTGGTTCAGGAAAACCTATTACATTCCCAGCTCCAAGGAACCCACAGAGATAGGCGTGTTTGCACCCAACCAGATACAGGAGATTCAGGACATGCTGCTCTGCTGAACTTTCTCTCTTTCCAGTGAGTTTTAATTCTTATGAGAATAGGAACTTTATTTAGCACACTTCTGGGGTGATACATGGAACCCTCTGCTTGATGCAAACCATTGTGAAGATGAGAGCACAAAGGCCAGAAGATTACAGACTCAGTTGACACCTGGTCACTAATAGAATGAATGCTGGAATCTGCCTGTCACTGGGAAGGAGAACTAAGTGGGGTTCAAGTTAACCTCAGTGATAAGCAGCAAGAATTGCTGATTCTGTTTCTCATGGATATATTCAACCAACACTGATGAAGCTCTTAAGGCCCAACCAAACTAAACATGGTGGATGCGAACGAAGAGTTAAGAATGTGAGGGCCACACTGATGGATATGGAGAGTATTTAGACATGGAAGAATCACATTCATTTGTGGGATATAAGAAAAAAGATAATATGGTAATAATAGCCAGAGACAATAGAGATGAGGGCCAGGAGGACAAGTCCATGGTCCTCACAAAGAGCCAGTATTGCAGTTAGAATAGGGAAGAACCACGTAAGATGATACCCAGCTATTAATCCAAAACAAAGATGTTCCATTTTCCTCTTTTCCCTTAAACCTCTTTGATATAAAAAAATCTACTTGGATAAAAACTTTTGTCTCGGGGCCGGAGAGATAGCATGAAGGTAAGGCGTTTGCCTTTCATGCAGAAGGTCATTGGTTCGAATCCTGGTGTTTCATATGGTCCCCCGCAAGGCTGCCAGGAGTGATTTCTGAGTATAGAGCCAGGAGTAAGCCCTGAGTGCTGCTGGGTGTGACCCAAAAACAAAAAAAAAACTTTTGTCTCTTTCTTAACCTTCCCCCTCCTGATGAATTTTACTGGTTTAATAAAGAAAGGTCAGTTTTGGCTATGTGTATGGAGATATCATGAAGGAGAAGCCACTGACTCCATGACTCTCTCCTGACTGGTTTGGTTTATTAATCTTTTGCAGTTACCCTCCCTGCTTCAAACCATTCCTGGGTTTGGAGATATGGTGTATGGGGTAATCTCACAACTGTGGTATTTATACTACAGGACCACTATGACAATAGTATTCAGAACTGATTGCTCTGGACAAGAAGAGGGTGCTGAAAGATGATAAAGTGATATGCATGATACTCCTTCAGTAACAATAGCTTCAGGGTTTCCACGTGGAGAGTGAGGATTGGCCCTGCCTACATGTTAGAAGAACATGGAGAATAATGTCAAATCCTCATACATAATTTCATATACTTCATCCGTGAGATAAAAATTCCTGGAACCCAGGCATCAAGATCCTTTTTTTTTTTTTTTTTAAATAATAACTCTCCAAATGGTCCCAATGTACAATTGAGGTTGAGAACTGGCATGGAAATAATTCCAGAGAAGAAGGAAACTGACAATGGGCAATGGATAACACTTGATTAGCAGAGTAGTGGGTAAGGCCAGGAGGATGCAGCTTGGGCAGGGATATCATTGTATCTGAATTAGCTGGAAGGTTTGTAAAAAAAGGTAGTTTCTGGGTCAGAGAGACAGCATGGAGGTAAGGCATTTGCCTCACATGCAGAAGGATGATGGTTCAAATCCCGGCATCCCATATGGTCCCCCGAGCCTGCCAAGAGTGATTTCTGAGCGTAGAGCCAGAAGTAACCCCTGAGCATTGCTGGGTGTGACCCAAAAACAAACAAACAAAAAAATAGGTGGTTTCTGGGCTCTACCTCTCTCCCCACCTAGTTTCTAGTTCAACAGGTTAGAGTCAATGTTTTTGTTTTTAATTTCATCCAATTTATTTTTGAAAAGTTATATATTAAGAAACAACAAAAACAGATTCCTAATTATTGTTACTATATTTTTAAATTAAATTATTTAATTTAATTATTGTGAGGAACACAATTACAAATTGTTCATGAATGACTGAATTTTATTTTATTTTATTTTATTTTATTTTTGGTTTTTGGGTCACACCTGGCAGTGCTCAGTGGCTACTCCTGACTCTGTGCTCAGAAATTGCTCCTGACAGCTCAGGGGACCATATGGGATGCCGGGATTCGAACCACTGACCTTCTGCACGCAAGGCAAACACCTTACCTCCATGCTATCTCTCCAGCCTGAATGACTGAATTTTAGTCGTACAATGTCCAGCATCCATCCATTCTCTTCACCAGTACACATTTCCTTATACCAATGTCTCCAGTTTTGTCCAAGTCAGAAAATCTTCAATTCTAATCTTTTCTGAAGTTCTAACTATTCTGAGTTTAGGGACTCCACTTTGAGAAGAATAAGTGGTGACCTGATGTGAATGTGGAGAGGAGAAAATGAGAGGGAGGCATTTAGGATAAAAGGAACAATAGGGCTGGAGCAATAGAGCAGTGGTAGGGTATTTGCCTTGCATGTGGCTGATCCAGGATGGACCTCGGTTCCATCCTGGGTGTCCCATATAGTCCCCCAAACTAAAAACTATTTCTGAGCACATAGGTAAGAGTAACTCTTGAGTGTCATTGGGTGTGGCCCCAAAACAAAAACAAAAGAGGAGGGGCAACTACTACTGGGCAGCTGGGAGTTCTATTAGCCAAAATAGGAATGGCAGGGCCACAGAGACATTATAGGGAATAAGCTGTTTGCATTAGATGTGGCCCAGCCAGGTTAGAGCCCCAGAATTACATACAGCCCTCCTAAGCACCACCAAGAATCATTCCTGAGCTCAAAACCATGAGTAGTACCTGAGCACTGACTGGTGTGGCAGACCCCAAAACAAAGAAAATGTGATGGGAAAAGAACATGTTTGCATTGTTTACAATATGGGAGAGATGGCTTCAGGACAGGCAGCCCTCGACATCTCTGTCAGACACTGAGATAAAGGCACAGAGCCTGCAGCTAGCAATGCTTGTCTAGCTATGAGTAAGAAAGGAGATGAATTCTGGGATAAAACAGAATTTAGTTTAATTCAAGATAGATATGAGCTGATAACTGCTTGCCTTGAATATATCTATCTACCTATAAAATCTATAAAATAAAATATCTACATCTTTCTATATTCTCTTATAGCCTTTACTGTCCCCCATGATATATCCAATAAACTAAAGAGTTTTAGGCATTCTGCAAAAATTTGAAAAAAATAAAGTTTCTCATAACATAGAAACCATCACCTGAGGCTGGAAACAGTGGGTAGGGAGTTTGCCTTGTACGCATCTGACCCAGGTTCGATCCATCAGCCCCACCAGGACTGTTTCCTAAGCAGAGAACCAGGAGAAACCCCTGAGCACTGTTGGGTGTGGCCCCAAAACCAAACAAGCAAATAGAAACCATTATCCTTGACGCTTAAGTAGGCATAGGCCACATGTTTAAGTTGTTTTCATGATCATTCATTTTCCAGCATCCGTGCATTTTAAGAGCTAGATCTCTGGGTCACATGAATGGTGATGACAATTTTCTCTCAACTGTGAGAAAGTTCAATCCCAGGCATTGAACTGAATCACAATTTCCTTAGCTGTGATAGGATGCTTGGATCCAGTGACTTCCACTTCTGGCCACTGGCACTTGACCTTTAGTTCCGTGTCACTTTTTCCAGAAGGATCTCCAGAAGAACTAGTAACACTGCAAAAGTTAGCTTTTCTTTTACCAATTAATTTCATTTTTTTTCCCGGATGACATTTCTATCAAAAAAACATCAGGTCTCATTGCCAGACTGTGTCTTAGAGGTATTTCCAAACATGTTTCTCATTCCTTCTTTGACAAGTGCTGTCATGGGTGCTCCTTCATTCCTGAACAGCTACCAATAAACAGAAAATGATTTCCACCCAGCTAGCATGCTGTTTACTTTCCAGAAAAATTGCACTTTCCCATCTGACAGTTGATCAAGGGGTCTCCTGCCGCTGTCAGCAGGGAGAAATGTTTAAACACAGAGATGGGAGTTTAAACATTTTCTCATTATCACAGAAGAAGGGGGAAAAAACACAAATAAATAAATAAGTAAAAATGGCATCCAGACTCTTGAGCCCCCTGCTGGGAGTGTAATGAAGCCATATCACGTGACTAGAACCACGGGCTTTTATCTCTGGCCCCACGACTGTTCTCCAATGACAGCTGTCACGTGACCCCACTTTGGCCTTTTATCTGTCTTCCCCAGCCACCCTTCTGGGGGAATTGTCTTTTCCAGAGGTGTGTGGCCTATGGTCATTGTGGTGGTCCCTGTTAGCACAATTTGCCGGCCTTTTGTGTGTTCCTCTTCCAATCCCCTAGGTCTTTCCACAGGCATTGTTGAAGCATAATCAATTTACAGCAGTAAAACAAAAGGCAAAAAGTCTCAGAAAGGACAAAGAATATAAATAAGTGGGAAAAAAAACCATGGTTATAGAACATTCAGATTTTCTCTTTAAACACTCATCTTTACTACTGAATGTATATTAGAGCAGGAAATGAAATACTCATTATGAAAGGGCTGGCCAACTAACTAGTCAGTTTCATGCTGATGAACTGAAGCCACAACCAGAACCGGAACCAGAACCAGATGTTGTCCCCAGTTTCCTTCCAAATCCCAATCTACTTCTTTTGCTTTTTTCACTTGGTTTCTGTTGTCCTCTTGCTTGTTGGATTCACAGCATTCACCCTGCCTGCACTTCCTGTGGGCTCTCCTTGTGTTCTTGGATGGTGAGGGACCACCACTGTTACCATCACCCCCACTCTTTCCATGGCCCCCCCATTCCTCCTGTGTAACCTTACCTACAAGAAAGACCTGCCCATGTCTGGGCAGGGTCTTTGGTAGGTAACAAAACGGTTTGGCCTCAGGGGCAAAAGGGGATCTGCATGGATGAAGGTTGGAGAAATGGTAGGAGGAGAGATGGCTGAAAAAAGCTAAGATGCAGGGTAAGCTGAGGATATCATGCGTAAATAGTTATGATATAGGCCACACATGTTGGCAAGGGAAAATAAAGATGTTATCTCCTGAAGAAGCCAGCCTGTGAGTGGATTTTCTCCTTGCTGCCTTCCTGAACAGCTGGTGGGGGTTGGAGACGTGGTACTGGGACGGCAGAGAAAGACCCCTCCATTCATCCCATCACCATCCAGCTCCATCCAAAGGGCTTAAAGCAACACATGGCCATTATCAGTTCATCACTCTTCCTGCCTATATCTCTAGCATCACTCAATGACAACATTGCCCCTCATGCTATTAATGCACAGTGATGGTCATGTGCTGGTTGTAACACACTATTTGGCTATTATAAATGCTTCAATTGCAAATAGCTCACTTAATCCTTAGAAGCTAACTTGGATCAGAGAAAATATAGACATATTCCTGAGGTTAAAGCACTTGCTTTGTCAGGGGCTCACCATAGTTCTCTCTCTCCAGCAGTGGTCTTCAAGTACAGCATAAGCATAGAGCTAGAAATAAGTCCCAACTCCAACCACCCTACTCCCCCCAAAAACACACCAAACAACCTCATAAGCCACTCTAGGAAGACAAGACAACTATGATCCATTTTATAAAGGAGAAACTAAAAGCATAGAGAAATCAAGACACTTATCTAACTTATCTAACTACCACAGGTAGTTTGAGGCAGTACTTTTCCAAACAAAAACAATTTGAATCCTGATTTTGTGAACCTGCTCAGAACTAAGAAACTTTCAGAAATATTCTGAATCTTTTCCACTTTCTTTTTTTTTTCTCAGATACTGTCAAAGAGATGTCTCCTACCCACTCCAAGAATCACAAAGGCTCTTAATTTTATTTCTTTCTGCTATCATGGATTCATTCATTTATTTATTCCACAAACATTTATTGAAATGTATTTATTTATTTTGGGATTTGGACAACACCCAGAAGTGCTCAGGGGCCATTCCTGGCTCTATGTTCATGTCCCTTATCATTTTAGAGAACTACATGTATCTCCACTTTCATAATGGAGATGTCCCACCTGACTCATGAGACATAGACAGCCAATCATGCTTTCTTAGAAAGATGTGAACAAAAAGAGACATTTCGTTCTATTGGCCACTGCTCATGATCCTGGAGCTGTAACATCATGCTTTTTTCATGCCAGAATCAGCCTAAGGAGAAAGGCAATGTAGGACCTTGTGGTTTCAGCTAAGGAAGACAGAAAGAACCTGGTGGTTGATGACGTCGCTGACCATCAGGTCAACCAATCCAAGAGTCACCAATTTCTGGACTTTTTTTTTTTGTTTGTTTGTTTGTTTTTGGGTCACACCCGGCAGCGCTCAGGGGTTACTCCTGGCTCCATGCTCAGAAATTGCTCCTGGCAGGCACGGGGGACCATATGGGGTACCGGGATTCGAACCGATGACCTTTTGCATGAAAGGCAAATGCCTTACCTCCATGCTATCTCCCGGGCCCCAATTTCTGGACATTTTAGATTAAATTAATATCTTTAGAGATTAAGTCAATGAACTGAGATTTCCAATTTCTTACACACAAAAGCATTCAGTAGTTTATGTATTTCCTGAAACTGAATCTGCTAATTGCAATCAAGCATCTTACCCACTGAACTCTCTCTCCAGCCCTGCAACATGGTGTTTGATCACCTCCTCGATTTTCTTCCTGGAAAACTTGCTTGGAACCAAGCTCAATGGTCAGCTACCAAAGGGGAGATTGGTATGTGGATGTACCTTGTATTCATTTCCATCTGATGCTTCGTTTGACTATAAGTTTTTTTTGTTTTGTTTGGTTTGGTTTTTGGGTCACACCCGGCAGTGCTCAGGGGTTACTCCTGGCTCCATGCTCAGAAATTGCTCCTGGCAGGCACGGGGGACCATATGGGGCACCGGGATTCGAACCGATGACCTTTTGCATGAAAGGCAAACGCCTTACCTCCATGCTATCTCCCGGGCCCCTGACTATAAGATCTTTAAGAGAACTGCAATTACTGTATTTTTAGTACCTAGATGTTAGTCAGATGAGTTATTGAATAGAGGAAAAGGCTTACCATTATTTTATGCCTTAGTTTAAATTTGGGGGCTAGTTGGGGCTTCCAAAAGGTTTTTAGTCTTTAGTGATAGTTTTTGTAGTAGAAATAATTATTTACTAAAGTTATGAGAAGATTGGGTGAATTTTTAAGTGCTTTAGACTTTTTTAATTATGCTTTATCCAAAGTGCTGACTTTCCTATTAGAGATCTTTAAAAAAACACTTCAAAAATGTATTGAATCACTGTGAATTACCAAGTTACAAAGTTGTTCATGATTGACTTTGAGGCATGCAATGTTCTTGTTTTTTTTTTTTTTTTTTTTTTTTTTTTTGGTTTTTGGGTCACACCCGGCAGTGCTCAGGGGTTACTCCTGGCTCCATGCTCAGAAATTGCTCCTGGCAGGCACGGGGGACCATATGGGGCACCGGGATTCGAACCGCTGACCTTTTGCATGAAAGGCAAACGCCTTACCTCCATGCTATCTCCCGGGCCCTGAGGCATGCAATGTTCTAACACCCATTTCTTCACCAGTGTTTCCTTCCTGCCATCAATGTCCTGTTTCCCTCCTGCCCACTGTTCAAGATCCTGGCTCTTAGGTTTGATTCAAACAACCAGAGATTAACCATGGTGACTACCAGGCTTGTATATATCCTCTCACTGGGGGTTCTGTCTTTCCTTGAAGGCTGTGAGATACAGTTGTGTTCACCAAGGCATGCTGTAGTTACTCAAGCATATACTTACTGAGGCTACCCATAATTTTTGGTGTGGTGCTTGCACAACTCTTGAGTTGTGATGCTCATACACTTGGTTGCCAAGTGGCTGGAAACTTGCTTGTGGCACAGAGATTAGTGGATAGCAGAGCTGCCAGATTTCAAACAACAAATTTATCAGGCCCTGGCTTTCCACTTTTGGGACCCACTACACTTTTAGGGGTCCACTTGTGACCCCTACACTTATAAGTCACCGCACAAAACTTAATAAGGCTTTTGTTATTCATTTTTACTTGATTTTTTTAATTTTTATTTTTAATTATGAGAACAAAGATACAAAGAAAGAGGACAAGTTAAAGTTACAGTGGAAGGACGATCACCCATAAACAGACTTCACATAAGTCCCCTTGCTGATATCTTAACATTGAGCTTTCAGCCAAAGAATATGAAGAAAAATGAAACAGAACCCATGTACAATTACTTTGTCCCTCAAGACCCCAGATTGTAATACATATTTCTTAGCAGCACATCAAGCATTCTAAAGCCATAAAACTTATGCAACTCCTTAAACATTGAAGGCATAGTACTTTTTTTTACATTTCCATGCATATGCATATTAGTTTAAGTTAGCCTCAAAAGTGGGTGCTTCGGGCCCGGGGAGATAGCATGGAGGTAAGGTGTTTGCCTTTCATGCAAAAGGTCATTGGTTCGAATCCCGGTGCCTCATATGGTCCCCTGTGCCTGCCAGGAGCAATTTCTGAGCATGGAGCCAGGAATAACCCCTGAACACTGCCGGGTGTGACCCAAAAACCACAAAAAAAAAGTGGGTGCTTCTTTTTAAGGATAAGAGTCAAAGGAGCATAGTAAAAATGGCATTAGAGTGGCAATAATTGTTTGCATTGGCCCACCAAAATATGGGGATCATGGAAAGGAAAATTCTTGGCCTAAATACAAGGGGACCAAACCCCTGATGTTTCCTGGCATAAGACCAGTTCTAGGCTCCAGGCACACTAGATTGCCCAATCCCAGTCATTGTCTGTAGTGCCAACACACTTTTATTTTCCACGATGTCTCTATTGTTGGTATCATGTTTCTATATTAAAGATCCTGGAATCTGCATATCCTATATTGCAGTTAGGATGGTGCAGCGTGTCCTCTCGTTTCACCTTACAATTAAAGGGCAATGCAGAAAGCCCTGTCCAGTATGCAGGTCGTTGATGGTCTTAAGTCTTCTCAGCGTTAAGGGAAGTCTCTTGTGAGTAGATCAATGTTAAAGCAGCAGTAGGGTCTTTCCTGGTAGAAGATTTCTTCCAGGTGTTGTTGTAAAAAATCTTGGGTCTTTCCTAGATAGCTTTCCTAGTTCAGGGGTGAATGGAGAATGGAGAGGCCTGTGCAGGTCATTATGCCAATGTTCAGGGTGTAAGGTTCCATTGCACTACAAGATTTGGGAGTTCCTATCTCTATTAGATAAGAATTTATTTGAGAGTAGGTATTACCCATTTTAATGTGCCTATGCAAACAAGGAACAATGCCACATGGTTTTATAGGCCCATATGGGGGATGCAGGAACATGTATAAAACTCCCCATGACGTGCTTAAACATAGGAATTAAACTGAGGGACTCTTCCACCGAATATTTCTTATTGAAAAGTTCACAAAGAGAAGAAAAGATAAAAGGTGGGGAAAAAAAATCTTCACTGTTTACGAGAATATTTAGTAAGAGTTAGCTGTCAAAGAAAACAGATATAAAATACTCAAAGCCATACTTGTACATTTTATGTCTTTTGATATAGTTGGGGTTTGGTAAATCCAGTGAAACACGTCGGTGTGTGATTAGGAATGTGGAGAACAGAAGTTAAAAAGGGTAAATGAGGGGAATTGAAGGTTGGGGGTGATAGAGTTGAAAATTGAAATCAGCTTTACAGGGGTGTGTGAAAGGGCAGAATACCAGATGGACATTCTACATACACTAAACATAACTTAAGGATGGGATATATTATTAATATATGCTTGCCCCCGCGCGGTTTTGAATATGTAGACTAGAAAGATATTGCCAGAGACTGCCTTGGAAAAAATGAGCAGCTCACAACACTCCCAAATTTGGACTCATCTGGAGGCCAGGGGGCAGGAGAGGGTGCAGCTGGGGGCCTACCAAGGTTCCCAGCCTGCCCAAGTGAGGGAGAAAGCCTTCGACATTGGGGCCACCCCAGGCCCCATGTCGGGTAGAGCCAGGCTCAAGATCCAACTACAATTCGGTGGAGAACCAGCAGCCAGGATCCACCCGCCCTCCTCCCTAGCCCTCACACCCTGCACAAGGACAAGGGCGGGGAATACTTGGGATTCCCCTCCCAGAGGGTCACCTGACACCCACCTTTTCATTTTTACTTGATTTTACAAATTGGGTGGCCACATTTGGTGGTGTTTGGAGCTCACTCCAGTCTCTGTGCTCATAGGTTACTTCTAGCAGTGCTCAGGGGACCATACATGATGCAGGAAATCAAACTGGGGTTGGTTGCATACAAGGTGAGCACCTAATTCTTTATACTCCCTCTCCAGCACAATAATATTTCTTTCAAATTTTTTTTTATTTCTTTCAAAATTAAGTAAGAAAGATTTAGATAATGTTTGGTGTTTTATGTGTAATCTGATTATGCTTTTGAAGAGGCAAATCCAATTCAATGATTTTTAGTGAATAAAAAATAAATAACCAGGGGGCCGAGTGGTGGCGCTGGAGGTAAGGTGCCTACCTTGCCTGCGCTAGTATAGGACGGACCTTGGTTCAATCCCCCGGTTCCTCATATGGTCCCCCAATCCAGGAGCGACTCCTGAGCATGCACATAGCCAGGAGTAACCCCTGAGCGCCACTGGGCGTGGCCCAAAACCCGCCCAAAAAGCCAGCAATTTTATTTTCAACACAGTTAAAGAGTGATTTTTTGAGTCAATTTCCACTTAAAATAGTTCATAAAAACAAAAAAAAAAAAAACAAAAAAAACTTTGGGGCCCGGGAGATAGCATGGAGGTAAGGCGTTTGCCTTTCATGCAAAAGGTCATCAGTTCGAATCCCGGTGCCCCATATGGTCCCCCGTGCCTGCCAGGAGCAATTTCTGAGCATGGAGCCAGGAGTAACCCCTGAGCACTGCCGGGTGTGACCCAAAAACCACAAAAAAAAAAAATAGTTCATAAAAGATAAAGCAAGTCTAAGCATTTTTGCAACAACAACAAAATATGATAAGAAATTTAAGTATTGGATACCCCCAGTTAAATATCATCATTAGGGAATATTGAAATTAGACAAGAAACTATGATATTAGATATTCCGACCTCTAATATTGTAATCCCTCCTATGGATTCTTGTCACTTATGGGGTGCAAGGGAGTCCACTACTACCATGATTTCATTCCATTGGCTGATAGGAGAGATTGAGGGGGTTTCATTGTATATAATTGTATATAAAGTAACATGGATTCTTTTTTTGGGGGGGGTCACACCCAGGAATAACTCCTGGCTCTACGCTCAGGAATCAAACCTGGCAGGCTCGGGGAACCATATGGGGTTGCCCGAATTCAAACCACCGACCTTCTGCAGGCAAGGCAAATGCCTTACCTCCGTGCTATCTCTCCAGTCCCACATGGATGCATTTTCAATGTATCTGCAGCCACCTGGCAAAGGACCAGGGCCTTTGCTCTGTGAGGATACTCGACTCTCCATAGAGAATTCCTCTCTGCTCTGGGTTTTCTTTCGGGGGTGGGGGGGGGTCCTAATTCTCCTTGTGCTCTGGTTCTGGGTTCCCCTATCTCCAAGTAATTCTGCTTGGAATACACCCCAGAACTGGGTTGGGATGGACAGAGAACAGACTTTGTTTGGTTTTGGTGTTTGGGCCACACGCGGTGATGCTCAGAGGTTACCCTAGCTATATGCTCAGAAATTGCTCCTCGCTCGGGGGGACCATATAGGATGCCAGGGATCAAACCAGGTCTGTCCTGGGTCAGCCGTGTGCAAGGCACATGCCCTACCACTGTGAGCACAGACTTTAGACACAGGAAGTTGAGCATCTGATACCAGCTCCTGAACTAGAGGTTCTCTGAAAGATGAGTGCTAACTAACCCTTCCTGTCAATCCTGCTGAGAGTATTCACAGGAGTATATCTGTGACTTTGTAGAGGCTAGTAAGTATTAATTCCACTTTTAGTAAAAATGAACCTACCACTAACTTAGATGTGATTTGAGCAGCAAAGGACAAACTCTGTCCCTTTTCTGAGACATGACCATATTTCTCCATCCATATCACCTGAAAGTGTTATCTTTGTGTGTTGGGCAGGTATTCTATTAATTCACCTCAAGGAAACATTTGCAATAAATCATAACCTAATATAAATTGACCTTTTAAGCTGAGAGAGTAAGAAATTAAATCAGATAAAATTTGACATGAATAAAAGCTATATTGGCTTATTGTTCATTTGATTTCTTGTTTGTTATTTTCCCCTTAGAGTATTGTTAAGTCAGTTTTAAGTTCATAGAAATATTGAGCAAAAACTCGGGGCTAGAGAGATAGTATGGAGGTAGGATGTTTGCCTTGTATGCAAAAGGCCCGTGGTTCGAATCCCGGCATCCCATATGGTCCCCTGAGCCTGCCAAGAGCAATTTCTGAGCAGAGAGCCAGGAGTAACCCCTGAGCTCTGCCGAGTGTGACCAAAACAAAAACAAACAAACAAAAAATAGAAATGTTGATGGGGCCGGGCGGTGGCGCTGGAGGTAAGGTGCCTGCCTTGCCTGCGCTAGCATAGGACGGACTGCGGTTTGATCCCCCAGTTTCCCATATGGTCCCCCAAGCCAGGAGCAACTTCTGAGCGTATAGCCAGGAGTAACCCCTGAGCATCACCGGGTGTGGTCCAAAAACAAACAAAAAAAACAAACAAAAAATAGAAATGTTGAGCAAAAGGTATAGAAATATCCAGTGTGACCCTTTCCCTACACAAGCATTTCTTCCCCATAATCAGTCTTTTCCTGAAAGTGAAGGATGATGCTACATGGCATCATTATCATCCAAATTCTAGGACTTTTCTTCATATTGTACATTCTGTAGGTTTGAATAAATTTATATTGACTATTATAGCACTACAAAGAATAGTTTTATTGTCCTAGAATTACTGTGTTTTCCCATCTATTCATTATTCCCTTTCTCCTAACTCCTGATGCCTGGGGATTTTTCCCCCTGCTATCTACCTCCTTTTTCAGAAGGGAATACAGTTATGTATTATGGGATATGTAATATTTTAAGTTTTATTCCCTCAGTTAAGTTTTTTGTTCACATCTTTTTTTAAATCACTTGAGAGCTTTTTTTTTTTTTTTTTTTTTTTTTTTTTTTTTTTTTTTTTTTTTTTTTTTTTGTATTATCAAATAATTGTCCATGGTCTGGATGAAACCTACTATATTCATCCATTCATTTCCTGTTGAGGAACATCTTGGTTAGTTCCAAATTTTCATGATAATAAACAAAATTGATGTCAACATTTGCCTGTAGTATGTTGTGTGAAGTTAGTTGCCAAATCTTTTTGGGAAATATTAAAGAAATCTACTTAGTTTTATAAGAAACGACTGCACTCTCATCTAAAACTCTCTTGTGCCATTTTGCAATTGTACTGGAGAGAAGTCCTGGGAGAGCCTCAAGCTCACTAGACTGTTATGTTGTTTTTTTGTAGGATTCTGGAAAGGTCTTAATCTTTTGTGATCCAATGCTAAGAACCAGCTGCTTCATTAGGAATTGTATTTTTAGCAGATATGAGAAGCATATGATTGTAGAAGTGATCAGAAATGCTGGAGTCACCAAACCTGGAATTCCTCTTCACTTCTACTGCCGAAGAGTCATTTAACTTCTTTGAGCTTATTTTCTTCTTTTGTAAAATAAATAAATAGAATACATAAATGAATAAATAACATCCATGAGTTTTATAAATAAGTTATGCACCTTGTCTTGTTTTTTGTTTTGTTTTGTTTTTGGGTCACACTCGGCAGTGCTCAGGGGTTACTCCTGACTCTATGCTCAGAAATTGCTCCTGGCAGGCTCTGGGTACCATATAGGATGCAGGGATTTGAACCACCATCCTTTTGTATGCAAGGCAAATGCCTTACCTCCATGCTATCTCTCCGGCCCCACCTTGTCCTATTTTTTTTTTTTTTGGTTTTTGGGTCACACCCGGCAGTGCTCAGGGGTTACTCCTGGCTCCGTGCTCAGAAATTGCTCCTGGCAGGCACAGAGGACCATATGGGGCACCGGGATTCGAACCAATGACCTTTTGCATGAAAGGCAAACGCCTTACCTCCATGCTATCTCCCGGGCCCCACCTTGTCCTATTTTTATTAGAGTGATTGGAGACTGATGGTGCTCAGGTTTAACTCTTAATTCTGCTCATGGATCATTCTTGGTGGTGCTTAGGCAACCAAGTGTGATGCAGGGCATTGACCAGGGCTGGCTGCATACAAAACAAGAGTCTTAACCCTGCACAATCTTCCTAGCCCCATTTATTTGAGTAATTAATAAAAAAACATTTGATCAGAAATGAGCTTAAAGATGCATCCAATCACTGTGAACTGTACCCTGGCACCATTGAGCACTCATACCTGCCCCCCTCATCCTACCCACACAGTTTAGTCTTTCAGGTGTAGTTAGCAGGTTTTGCCAAGTGCTTTACTAAAACCAAATGCCTCACTAAAGTCAAATACTCACTAAGGGAATTTTTTGGACTATCTTAAGCACTTTCCTTTCTTTCATTTTAGACTTTGGGTGGGTAATTACTATTTTTAAATTCTCTCTTAATTAGTTGCTCCTTGTTCTTCAACAGGATACAGAGAGATCTTTAGTTTCTAGGCTACTACATTTCCTGAGTAGATAGATGATCCTTAGACAGGAGTAATCTGAGTTTCCCCAGCTTCCTCTGGAAGTTATTTTAGAAAATCTTCTAAGTGTTAAGAGAGACAAATCTCCTGTTTTATTGGTGGGGCATGTGTCGGATGATATGACAGGGATTGAATGGCATCTCTGGGATTTTTTGCTTCTATCTATTCAGTACTCTACCATTAAGTCTAAGTTTAGATTCCACCTCACTTTTTCCATCAATTAGGAGAAAGTCAGAAATTTCATGCTCACTAGTAAATACTTTGGCTTCAGACTTCTGAAATTGGATTGGGTGGAAACTGTGTTCTGATAATCCAGTTTGTGAAGGAAGAGGCAACCCCAGGAATCACAACAAAGAGTCTCAATCAAGCCCTTTTGTGGACAACTTTATCCAAGAAACCATCCTCCCTGGAAACCTTTCTAAACTTTAAACTAATCCACTCCTTGAGCACAGAAGCCCTTTTGTTGCGAGGATTGTAAGAGAGCACAGAATGACAGATCTCTAGAAGCACCAGCCCTGCCTATGAGTTCTTTCCATCGTCAAGCTCCCATTTGTCCCGCTGGGAAAAGGGGCAGATCTCTCCTTCTGACCTAAAGATCTATCAAATAACAATGTTATTCAGAAGTCTCTATTTGGATTGAATCTAATTTTGTAGTCAATTGCTACTAAATTCTAGGCAAATGACATCAGTAATAACATCTTTTTTTTGGGGGGGGGTCCACACTCAGAAGTGATTAGAGGCTGATCTTTTTTTGGTGCTGAGGATTACTCCTGGAAGTACTTGATATGTGTATGGGACAAAGGCATGTGATACAGGGGATTAAACTTGGTTCTCAAATGTATTGTGTTTTTTCTTTCTCCAAACACTACTTTTTTTTTTAATCATTATGCACCATTGCTTAAACACTTTATTTTAATATTTAAAATATTCCATGTTACAGTGATAGTATAAAGTCTCTGGTCCAACGTGGAGTTAAGTTTCGAAGTTTCATAATAAGCTGATGTAAATGAATATGGAAATAGCCATAAGGTAGCCCTGAAGTGAAAGAAAAATAAAGTCAAAATAATAAAGAACTAGTATAGTTGATGCAGAAAAAAACCTCTGCTAAACATAATTGCCATGATATTGACAGAATCATAAGGATAATTCAAAAATAACAATGAAGTATAATTGTGATGGCATCATCCTTTTATCATGAAAAAGTTGAAAGACCATCAAAATCTATCTTCAGGTATACAAGTATAACTCATCATGTCCTATCACAGAACAAAATATGGCAAGCTTTGAGTTAACAGGTAAAAAGTATTTGGTCCATTACACAGATCTGGTCAAGTATAGTTTCCTCTAGATCTATGTTGTGGCCAGCACAAACTCGCGAGTGCATACACACACACACACACACACACACACACACACACACACAAACACACACACACACTCACACACACACACACACAGCCAGAAACTGACTCTTTTTGAAGCTCTTTTGAGTCTGAATTCTGAGATGTTACTGCCAATTACAAGCTCTAATTTCCCAATTTACATTTTGAGTCTCATGAAAAGTGAATATTTTAACATCAATTCAATTGAGTGGAAAAGATTTACAGGCCCCAAGAGCCTGTAGGATTGCCACTTTGCCTCTCTTAACTCCAGCCCTTACAGATTTTCCCATCTCAAGCCATTTATTAAACCATTGAATTATTCCAGCTCCTCCCTGTGTGGTTCATCTCCGATGGGCTTGATCCCCTACATTAGCACCAATGTGCTGAAGACAGCTTGAGATTGTGCCAAGAGAAGCTAGATCTATTTCTTTCTGTTGCCAGATGCTGTCAGAGGTACCAAATTAGACATGCTGCATTTAACTGAATTTCCAATGTGACCAATTTATGTGGACAGTAAACAATTTGAGGGGAGGTTGGGTAGAAAAGCAGGATTATCTCGCAACGTTCTGACTGCTTAGTAAAAAAAAATCATTACAAATGAAATAATGATAAAAATTAGAACTTGAGACAAGCACCATCACTGACTTTGAAGAACAAATCCATCATTGTTGAGGATATCGCTAAAGTACATCCTATTTACCTAAGTATTGGGTTTAAGATGGCATAATTATATGGTAAAATATCTTACTCTAGAAACTATTTTCCTTGGGAAATACTGTATTATTGTATTGCCAATTCTACTTCCAATGGTATATTGCCAAAATACAGACTTGGGGATTTCATCTAATGTTCTGAGGAACAGCTATAATTCTAAACTTCCCCAACCCCATTAGATTTCTAAGTGCAATGCTCTTTGAAGATCCAGAAGGCAGACACCCTTGAAGTGTGTGTGCCTTTAAGTATGAACAACCAACAAGAAATCCTAAGAAAATGGCAAATTGCTAAACAAGTGCAGGAAAATGACACTGTGGGGTTGAGAGTGTGAGGGGGCTATAACAGCCAAGATCTGGTGATTGTCATTTTTGCTCTCAGTTTTATTAGGAGGCAGAGCCCAACTGTGACTACCAAATGGAAAAGCAAGCCATAGTCTAATGCGTATGGTTTCAATATAGCTACAGTTGCCCAACGACTATCTGGTTGACCTAGGGAGCAGGTTTTACCTTTATTCCTCTATAGAGACTACTGACCACTCCACCCAGTTAGCAAAAACCTGTAGAAGGTGTTCTTATAACATTTAGAATGGTCTGTGCTATAGAGGCTTTTGGAGTTAATGTCCCTGTCTCCCTGTGCAAAACTCCTGTTAAAGTTTTTTGGAAAAAAAAACCCTTTTGTAAATGCTGCGTGGCACCATTTATCCTAAGATTGCCCAATTCTCGTGGGTCTTCAGATCCTCCTCCTCTATAGGGTTGATAAAGGACAATGTTTTCTCTGACACCTGCTGTGGACCTGGTTGACTTTTGTACTTCTCAAGTACCTGATCATCTTGGATTATGTGGGACTGTGTTCATTATAGCACCAACTGATTTCCTAACAAAACTCCCACAATTGTTGGTCACTCAGTCCTCTGACTCTATTTGCTGGCAGAGAATGAGATAGGCAGGAAAATTCAATATTCTAATTATTATCCTTCATTCCACATATGTCGCTTGTAGATGTCACAATGATCTAAAAGTTTTTTTTTGTTGTTGTTTTTTTGTTTTTGGGTCACACTCGGTGACGCTCAGGGGTTACTCCTGGCTATGCACTCAGAAGTTGCTCCTGGCTTGGAGGACCATATGGGAAACCGGGGGATCGAACTGCAGTCTGTCCTAGGCTAGTGCAGGCAAGGCAGGTACCTTACCTCCAGCGCCACCGCCTGGCCCCGATCTAAAAGTTTTTTATTACTTTTTTTGGTGGGGATGATGGGGTTCCATTCATTGGTTCTCAGGGCTTACTCCTGGCTTGGTCCTCAAGGGACCAAGCATATATAGTGTTAGTGACTAAATATGAGTTAGCCACATGCAAGGCAAATGTCCTACCTGCTATCCTATCGTGTGGGTCCCTTTTTTGCTTTTTTAAGAATAAGAGATTTTGGCAATGCATGTTAGTGTGGTCCCTTCACAGTCTGGAGAGTCTTGTCTGATGCCCCAAAGTATAGGAATAAAAGACAGACACGGCACCCTGAGTCAGGGAATGGTCCCTTCCTCGTAGCACCTCTGCCTTTCTCTTCTGTCACTGTGGCACTTTCCAGTTGAGAATCACTTACCTAGAAGGATCTCTGTAATCGTGTCTTTTCTTTTCACCAACATTTGTTAAAACGGGTTGGACGGTCACCCTTCTGGTAGGAGGCCGAAAGGTCCCCACAAATTTCTGGCTTGAGTCTCACTCCTGACACAGTAAACAAAGATTCTTCTAGAAAGAAGAGGAAAGCAGAACAATGATCATTTATTTCTTGGGTACTTTCTCAGTATATTTTTTAGTAGTAATAATAATCACTAGAAAAAAATGACAATGCATAGACAGAATATTTTTTAACCAATAATTTCCATTAAATCATGGTCTAGTCAGAAGAAATTACCACCCAACCAAAGCAGGGAGGAGAAAGGGACAAAAAGAGGGCAAGAAGGAAATGAAGGGTGAGAATGGAAGAGTTGGAAGAGGAGAAAAAAAGAGGAGGAAGAAAGAATAGAGAATAACTAAAGTAAGAGCACAGTGGATAGGGTGTTTGCTTTGCATGTGGCTGATCTAGGTTCCTGAGTCTGCCAGGTGTGATCCCTGAGTTGAGAGAGGGGGAGAGAGAGAGAGAGAGAGAGAGAGAGAGAGAGAGAGAGAGAGAGAGAGAGAGAGAGAGAGAGAGAGAGAGAGAGAGAGAGAGAGAGAGAGAGAGAGAGAGAGAGAGAGAGAGAGAGAGAGAGAGAGAGAGAG